>JAWNNQ010001825.1:0-185000 GCA_035044765.1 Leucophenga montana
CGTATTGCTATGAACACAGCCGCCCGCTCGCTGTATACGTCGCCAAATGCGCTTACCTTACCTTCGTTCAGGTTCTTTGCTTCTCGTTCTCATCATCGGCTAACAGCGCGTCATCGTTGTGTTCTTTGCTTCCTTTGCTCCTCGACCTACACTGCACTACACCATTTCAACTTTGTTACTTTGCAGTTGTTGCCGCTGCTGTCTTTTCTCTTGCTGCTACTTTGACTGCCGCTGTCGCTGCTGCTTCTGTGGATGAATCAAAATGAAGATATTGCAAGGTTTAATTCAAAAGTTTAACAAAATTAGAAAATAAAGAAAAACAAACTGAAAACAATCTAGTACAGGATAAAGGGAAGTTGTTCTAACTTCAATAGAGTGTATCGTATAGCAACTTTAAAGTGTTAAATATTTTACATCAAATTATAAACTAATATATGTAATACTAGAGAGCTTACCAATACACATAATCGACCGGCATCTAGAAGATTATTTTCGTTGTTTATTTTTTTTATAAAACTCGCGCCAATCCAAATACATCTCCGAACGCAACGTAAAACATGGATAGAATACCAAGCATAAAAGAGTTTTATCTCCTTTTTCTTTCTTTTCTTTCGTGCTTTCTTTTCTTGCGATTCAATGTAAACGAAAAAAATAAAATCACGTTAACTTTGCTGCATATCACTGTATCTGCACACATTGTACAATACATATTTGTATAGAGTTCAAGACAAATTTATACTGTACAATTCGTGCGGCTACATATTGTACAACAATAACTTGTGTAGAATTAAACAGTCGTTCAAAAATTCGAAAATAAAATAGTGATCGGACGTTTTTCGAGCAAAACTATCGATAACAGCGGTTACGCACGAATCTCTTTTGAGTTGCATTTCCGAAGACTAGTAGTCGAACTTTACTTACTTACTTACTTACTTTACTTGTACGAAAACAGCCTAAAACATTCAATCTATTTTGTTAAAAAATATATTATTGTACATATCTGCAAATGAAATTCTTTGAAATGGTAGTTAGAATTTTTATTAAATTCAGTTGTATATTGTGAGCGTAATATGTAGATGAACCGAAAAATTTGTTCTGATACACGAAAATAGAGTAATTTATATTCACTGCTCCAATTTATTCTGAACATATGAACCGTGAAATAAATTTTGTATGATTTGTTCCTTGTTGATTTCGATTTTAAATTGGAAAAACTTCATTTGTTGTGCGCCATATGACGAAGCTAGAGACTTTCAACATTTATTCTTATCAAAAAGACGAACGATTAATGATCGTGTAAACTTAATTGTCAGCACAACTGATAGAAACTGAAGCTGATAATTTTCCCAGCTTCTTCCGTGAAGAGAGAAATGTGTGTGTGCAAGAATTTTTCCCCTTGCATAATCCAAAAATAGCACTAAAATGTAGATTGGTACCTTTGTTGGCTTGCAGGTTGCCACCTCTCTTCATCTCTCTTTTCTTCGCTTGTTTACACTCATATTTCAGTTTTCATGATTGTGTGATGCTTATGAGCTTCTGTGCTTACACTTATCCGAATTGTGATTCCGATGACGTTGTGGAATGATTTCGTACCATTTTGCACTCTTTTCTTTTTTGTGCACAACCACTGACTACAGATACAATTCAATAAGTTTTCTAAATCAGCTGCTTTTAGTTGTGTTTTACTACATTTTCTGCAATTTTTCGAGAGGACGATTTTATATGCTTTTGAAAATTTGCTGTATTATATTTATATTTTTGAAAATTCATATGATTTTTAGCTCAGGATTGTACCATTTTGCTACATTTTTCCAACATGATTCATATGTTAATAATATGTGGATTTTATGACGAGTTATGATCAAAAAATCTCTGTGATGGCAACCTGCAAGATACACCTGTGAGCTGGATGATGGAATACAAGGGATAATCTGGCTAACTACTATGCAGTATGCGAATAAAACATAGCAAAAGTGAAAACATGAAAGCCATTCGACTTCTCTGCTTCCTTCTCGACAGGCATGGGAAAGAGGAAACAACAACAGAGAAGAATATTAGGATAGGATAGGATAGGATAGGATAGGATAGGATAGGGATCAGTAGACTTAATAGTAGTATTCTAAAAAGAAGTAAGTTTTTTGTAGCTGATTGATCTCTAAATTTAGCAATATGTTTGCATATTTGTCATGTTCAAATCTTACAATACAATTTTAGACCACTCTTACTGATCCGATTAAGCTGAAATTGAATCTACATGTTTGAATGCAGTCAGTGACATAGTGAAAAGGTAGTTTCCTATTGGCTTCATATATAGAAATCTCCGAAACTTTGTAATCATACCTTGTAATATCTACCATGCTGCTGCATTTTATTTTTTGACTTCTTCTACACCACATTAAGCGATAAAGTTCTGGCATTCAGCGCGTCTTTTGGGTGTCTTTCGATTAAGTTTTTTTTTTTTTTTTTTTTAATATTATTTTGTCTTCATATGATGCTTTCAGCTTCCGCGACTGCTGCTGCTGTTGCTGCGGCTGCTTCGGCTGCTTTTGCTGCAACAACTTAAATACCCATCTCTATAGATCCAGCCATCCATCCATACATCCATCCATCCGTCCAATGATCCAACCATACACTTGGCCGCCTGCTTCTTGGGCTTGTTGTCTTCAGTCTTCGTTCCTTTATACGCTAGTAGCTTTCCGTGTCTGGTTCTCTTCGCTTTTGTCGTTAATCGTTTTGGTCGCGGTGTGTTATTTATGTCGTTTAATTTTGCAATTTATGCAAGTTTATATAGTTTTATAAAGTTTTGCGCTAAGTGCTCGCGAAAAAAAATATTGTAAATGAAAGAATCTTATGCGGGCTGCAGCGAAAAGTTGGAATGTATTGCTTTTGTATTAAAAGTCTACTTGAGAGTTAAGCTAGCTGCAGTAGATACATATACATATGTATCTTATGGATAGATAGAACAGAAAATTAAAAAGAATTGACAAACCTTTACTTGAACACAAAGAAGCCAGTGCTATGGAAATATTGATGCAATGCATCTGCTTGGCTGGATTATTGCACACAAAGCGAGTAACTAAAATTGATGCTACTTAGAGTTCTTCATAAAAGCTACAGTATGCAACTCCATTTGAAATGTGCCTCAATTTTATATCTCTTTCATTGTGCTGATAATTTCAAGCAAATGTTTCACAAAAGTTCAATGAACGATTTCAGTGCAGCGCGAAAAGGGCGAAAAAAATAATTTCAAATTCTCCAAAAAGACTTCAGCACAAACTGCGTACAAACAAACAGGCAGCTTTATTCACGCACAGCAAAAACTTTGCGTCAAAGATACAAATCTTAAATTGTCGTTTGCACAAATCGAAATAAAGACCGAATGAAAAGGGACCATTTTGATGTGCAGCAAAGGACCAGATAAACCGAAGACGATGGTAGCAGCAGCAGAAAAAAGGCACCGACTGCCAGTTAAAGACACCAAAGACCAAATGAAAAAAAAAAAAAAAATTCTGAAATACATTTTGATATCAGAAAAGACATAAAAAGTCAATCGATTGCTGTATAAATGGGTGTGCTAAGGTAATTATTTAATTGGCATAAAATCCATTTGACAGCAGGCGGAGTGCCAGAAGCGTGAAATAAATATGTATTACTATATTTAGGACAAACAAATCTATTTTATATTAAATAAAAATCATTGGAACTAGCTTTCAAATAACAAATAAATGAAAAAAATCTGACATTTTTGCCGCATGAAGCTTCTTTGCCATGTAGCAACTTGTTTTGTGGCAGACCATGACCCACACCAACAAAACGGTTTCGAAAAGTTCCAGAAGAAATACTCATTCACATACACAAAGAGTCACAAAACATGAGAGAGAGATAGAGAGGGAGAGAGCACACACACACACACTGGCTTGACTTGACTATGCAACAGTAAAAAAAAAAACAACCAGACCATCACGAGTTGCAGTGTATTGATGCAGTTTCCCTAGGGGAATACTGAGACACTTTAGTGGAAAAATAATACAAAAAAAAAAAAAAAATTTAAGCAAAAATGAAACTGATATTTACTCGCTTCATCGCCAAATTTCAATTACAATTACCAAATGGCAAACATGAAGAAGGAATTAAAGCAGCCGAAATGAGAACAGAGCTTGAAAATGTAGAATGGCAAACATAATAAAATATGCAATAGAACCGAAGCTATAATACGCTACATAAGCTGTCTGCATGTGTAACTGTTTCCATTGATTCCGAACTCATAAAGATAAATGTATCATTACTCGACTGTATATATCCGGTCGCCTGGCGGATGAATAAAATGTAGAACAGAATTCAGAATAACGCAGAAGACTAACGTGTGATTTTTAGGTTCCTGCTACAATATAATTCGGGCCGATGGAACCGAAGAAACGCGCTTGATGTGGACCTAAGTTCAAGTGTTATGATGAATTTGTTGTTACTCTCAAATGGGGGAGGGGGTGGTGTTGGTGGGTATGACATTTTTCCAGTTAATCTTATTTCTATCTATGCTCTTTGCAGACGCGTGTAACAAATCTCATCAATGTGCGATATTTGTATTGTGCGTGGGATCACCCAGTATTGCATTGGATCATATTTTTATCGAAGCCGTTTTCATATGTAGCAAATGTGTCTATTAATTGCTGAAATATAAAGAAATTAGCTTTTAACTATTATGCACATAGCAGAAAATAATATTAAAGCGCCCTTCTTGCTTGCTTAATATTACCGCTATGTTTCAATTTTGTACTGCATTATGTGGACAAGTCAACAATACATACTTACACCACATAGAGAATGAAGTATTGATATTCATTAACACGCGCTCTCTGTATAAGAAAATTATGTAACAGTGTGTATTGGATTTATTGAGTTATCTAAATGTATGTAGCATAGCGAGGGAAGTATCGGAGACTACATAAAGTACATATATTCGTGAACATCGTGACAAGACCAGTCGATATGGCCATATAAGTTTGTTCCGAGAGAAATGTACTCCGTCTAGATAAAACTTATACCAACTAGACTCATGGTATACGGTCTCTAGGTACCACTCTACTACAAGAGTAACCTGAAATTTCATAATACGCACCGTTTTAGAGCAGTGGTAAAAAACAACAAATTCAGTTGCCACTTTTTTTTCCAAGTATTTGTTATAATATTGTTGTATGCCATGATTTGCCTCAAAAATGTATTAAAATATTTTGTAGAATCGCTTTTAGATAGGAAAATTTCGGAGCACGTTTTTCATGGTAAACCAGCTGGAAAAAATGTATTACTATTAAAATGATAAGGCGTGTATGGGTTATAATACAGTCGAGCACCTCGACTATAGCTCTTTCTTTTGTTATTCGTATAAGCAACCACAAAGCAAACGACAGAGAACGAAATATAAAAAAACAGTGTTACGCACTTATCTAACGGCAAAGCATGCTTTATTTCGTCTATCGTTTATCTTTCAAGAGAGAGAGAGAGAGAGAGAGAGAAAGATAGAGATAGAGAGAAAAAGAAATTGTGCGTACGTCAATCACATTAATTTGTTGTTGATTTTTGCTGCTACATTGGCTGCTCCCTCTCTTTCCCTATCTCTCTCTCTCTCTCTTTCTTTTAATTTACTTACTGTTGTTGCAGCTGATACGTCGTTTTGATAACGACTTTCTACGTTCACTCCTCAAGCCAGCCATACAAATTTTTTTGCTACTCTAAATAAAAACGAAAGGCAGAGGTCCCTTTTTTTGACAGAAATTACAAATCACTGGTATTGCGCTAGTAAAATTGAAATATTTTTTCTTTATTATTTCTTTTTTCAATGACATAGTTAGATCGAGAATTTGTTAAGAAAGATTTTATGGCTAACTAGAATTTAAAATTTTTTCTAAAGTGCTCGTATTCGAATTTCACCATTGGTTTTCAGTAACTGTCCCTTTCCATCTTCGGACGCTTTTCCTTGTTGGTTTCGGCCAGTCTTGCAGCAAATGATTCTTTTTGACGTCTGCTCAAGCGCACTCCTCTTGGTCCGGTATATATATTCTTCTTACCGACGACTTTCTGCGCCACAATATCACGTGTCTCATCCTTAGGCACTCGGAAATCTCCATCGGTCTCCTTGTGCCAACTGTCGTCTATCTCCTTATCCAGTTTGAATTGTCTCTTGGCCTCCTTGCGCTTACTTTTCTCTTTCTGCGCCATTATGTAATGCCTCTCATTATCAGCCGCCTTCAATTCTCTATTGGTCACTTTGCGCAAACGTCCGATTTCATGAGTCACCTTGTCAAGGTCATTGTTCAGCATCTGCATACCTACTTGTATTTTCTGTGTCAAACCCTTCAGCTGTTTCCGTTGCATATTCAGGAATTGCATGTATTCATCGGGTTGGTCACGTTGCTGCATATAATCCGTATTATCATCATAATGCCCGGCAAACGCTCGCTTTACGGAAGTAGCGAGGATCCCGGCGCTCGGCCGATGCGAATAGCCCAGGCACCTTATATATATTGCCGCGTGGTAGTTGGAAAGCTTATGCAGTTGCTTCAACATGGCAAATGTTTTGTAGTTGGATGATTTTTTTTAAACGGAAAATTTTACGGAAGTTAAATTTGGAAAATTGCCTGTTACATGTATGGAGAGAGCCGGATTTGTGAAGTGAAAATTTGATTTCACAGTTCTATATATGCATTTCTGATTTCGAAACTCATCGCATGGCTTGCTTATTATTTATTTTTTTCAACGAACATGCACTTATAATTCACAAGTAGTTTTTGCATATTCTTTGTCAAGAACGCAATATAGAAGTAGCAAACGAATGAGCATATTACTCGTGTGCAATACGTACTTTAGTAACGAAATGAAAAATAGGTTAAATTTCGACGTACAGTCGAATCTAGTCCAAATAATAATGCACTTCCTGATCATTTTAAAGAGACGAGTCAATCTAGACATGTCCGTCTATCTTCCGTCTGCCTGATAGACTATACATATCAATATGCCACGCCACTTTTAGGCGTACCCCTCATACAAACTCACCACCTACTTTTGAGTTTCTGTATGAAAAATATAAAGAGCCTTCAAAGTTCAGACATCCTTATTAGTGGACCCAATTGGGAGAGTAATATTTTTAACGGTGGTTTTGATGCAATGACAACTTTTGCTTATACAAGGTGCACTCCAGAGCAGGACTTTTGGAATAGTCAATTTTCTGGTGGCACCACCTATATGCGACTTAGACCATTGAATTAGACCTTGTAATGTACTGTAAGTTCTGTAAAAATATTTTTCTCTTTTTTTTTTCCTTTCCATGACATATTAAGAATGATATTTTGTTTAAAAATAATTTATATATATCTAGAATATATATTCATCTTCATGCGCTTACTGTCGTTCTTCTGCGCCATTATTTTACGTCTCTGATCCACGGCCAATTGTAATTGTATGTTGGTCTCTTTGCGCAAACGTCCAATTTCATGAGTCACCTTGTCGAGTTCCGTGTACAGCAAGAGCATGCCAATTTGGATTCTCTGTGTTAAACCCTTCAGCTGATTCCGTTGCTCATTATTATCTCGTTGCTCGTATTATCATACTTACGATCCGCAAAGGTGCGGTTTACGCGGATGGTGAAGAGGTCTCTGCTCGACTGATGCATGTAACTCTGGCATATCGTCCTTTTTACAGTGTAGTACTTGGGAAGCTTATGCAAGTGTTTTAACATGGTAAATGTAGTTGGACAAATGTTTTATAACTTAAAATTTAGACGAAGAAAATTTTAATTTCAAAATAATGCATATTAATTGTGTGCAAACATTTATAAAATTAAAAATAATTTGACAGTTTTTGATTTTATATTTTACATACAATTTTTTCATTTTATTCTTTTCGCAAATGCTTAGATTCATGTGAGAGTCAATAAAAGTCTTTAAGAATGGCGCATTTATTCACAGGTACGGAAAAAATGGGAATGATTTTCTTGTGTTCATGCTTGAGCTGAACTTTCCTCAATAGTATTACCAATTTTAACTTAATTTTTCACCAAACTTAGTATATTTTATGAATAATTTAGTATAGCGCTAGGCTTCATATATCCTTGTTTGAGATCCATGTCCATTATACGAAAACTAATTAACCGTAGTCTTAATTGGACACTAGCCGTTAGGTAGGTCAGAAATAACCTTCAAGAAATACCCTTATTAGCACAACGCTTAAATTTTGAACTGCTTTATGTGGACAAGTCTTCTATACATACTTAAGCTCTCTGCATGATTTTTTCATTTGCATAGGCAATAACAAAATAAACGAGAGATAAAGAAATACAAGACACGAATGTAACAGTAAAGCAGTGCAGTCTTTCCTTTTTTTATGCAGCTTATTGTATAATAAGCATATGCATGAAAGACAGAGAGAGTGAGAGATATATATATACATAGAGAGAAAGAAAAAGAGAGACATAGTGAAAGAGAGACAGACAGAGAGAAAATGAACTTGTGCGCACGCCACTCGCATTAGTTTGATGTTAATGTTTGCTGCTCCCTATCTTTTCCTCTCTCCCTCTCTTCATTTCCTTCTTGCCAACCACCCGATCCATCATTTTGACAATAACTCTCTACGTTCACTATTCAAACCGGCTATAAACATAGTCTTGGTTTACTACTGTAAGCATATAGAAACTCGGTAGAGACCCTTTTTAACCGAAATTTGTATAGATGATTATACTAATAATGCGCTAGTAATACCCTTGCTTATAGTGCACCGTAAGTTCAGCAGCGTTTGAAATATTTTTTTCTTTAATACTTTTTTTTTCTACTTATGACATACTTAGATCGAGATTTTGTTTAGAAACATATGATGACAAACTAAAATTTAAAATTTTTCCAAAAGTGTCCGAATTCAAATTGGCCCATAGTTTTTTCAGTAGGTATCCTTTGGACGTTTTCCCTGGTAGTATTCAGCCATCCTTGTAATGGATTATTTTGAAGTTCTATTTAAGCGCACTCCTCTTGGTTTCGGGGATACATTCTGCTTGCCGACGATGTCCTGTGCCACTATATCCGGTGTCTCATCCCTCGCCATTTTGAACTGTCGGTTGGATTCCTTGCGCCAACTGTCATCATTCTGCCCGATTACGTAACGTCTCTCATCCATAGCCAGTTTGAATTGTCCATTGGTCTCCTTGGGCTTACTGTCGTCTGTCTGCGCCGTTATATAACGCCCCTCGTCCTTAGCCGGTTCGAATTTTCCATTGATCGCCTTACGTCTACCGTCGCCACTCTGCGCCGTTATAGAACGTCCCTCATGCTTGGCCGGTTTGAATTGTCTCCTGGTATCTTTGCGCTTACTGACGTCTTTCTGCGCCAATATGTAACGTCTCTCATCCTCAGCCGCCTTCAATTCTCTATTGGTCATTTTGCGCAAACGTCCAATTTCGTGGGTCATCTTGTCGAGGTCACTGTTTAGCACCTGCATACCTATTTTTATTTTATGTGTTAAATCCTTCAGCTGCTTCCGTTGGTCGTTTAGGAAATGCATGTATTCATCGTGTTGGGCGCGTTGCTGATTAAAATCCGTATTATCATTCCTATCATCGGAAAATGTTCGCTTCACGGAAATGGCACCGATCCCGGCGGCCGGCCGATACGAGTAACCCATGCATATTATATTTTTTGCGGTTTGGTATTTCAAAAGCTTATGCAGATGCTTCAACATGGTAAATGTACTGCAGTTGGTTTATTGTTGAACGGAAAATTTAAAGGAGGAAATGTATTACTTGTGTGGGAAGCCGGATTTGTAAAATGAAATTTTATTTATACACTTTTATTTATGAATTTCCGATTTAATCGAAGGTGTGATATATTCTGAACTAAAAGTTCTGGCAATCGTGATGAAAAATAAAAATCGGAATTTTTCGAAATTGGTCGTAAATCAAAACTCAATACACGGCCTGCTTTATACTTACTGTTTGATCATACTCGTACATATAATCATATTATTTCTTTACAATACACAAATATATATCAAACCGAGGAACGTCACTTATAGGAACGTCCAATAAAATTTCTTGTGAACTGTATCAATTTTCACATTTGTAGGAATGTAGTATTTATCCGCAGGCCTTACTTCATAAACTTTACCAATTAATCAGCTGACTTAATAGCTATGAAACATAGTTAGAAAAGATTAGCACAGATCAACGAAAACTCAAGGAGTTATTCTAACTCAAATAGTTAGAATAACTCCTCTTTAAAGAGAGGCGTTTGGTGCATTAGTGATGCTACAGGTCACTGGAAAGGATTAGCTTTAGTCTTCTACTCCAAGATTTCGTTGACAAGCGATTGCAGTGAGTTTTAAGAAGATCATTGTTGCCGCTTGTGTGTCTGTTGACTAACCGTAGGTAGTATAAACCATAAAAACCATATGGTTATTAGCGATGGGTTGATCCCCTGTCTGTCTGTCTGTCTGTCTGTCTGTCTGTCTGAGGGAAAAGTGGTCTGACTACAGAAGACTTAGAGAAATTAAACACACGGCATAGATGCTCTAGGTGCTGCACTGTTACAATTTTTTCCTAAAATTTCATATCTCGCAACCGTTTTTCCAAAGTGTTAAAAATATTTAATTTGCTTTTTTCTTAAAATATTTATTATAATTTTCTAGTATGCCATGACTTGCCTCAAAAGTTTTCACGGTACAAGAATAACAAGATGAGACATCCCGCATGCCTGCTATACAAAATTTTATGTAACGTCGCGTGTTTTCAAAATTTTTTAACAGCAAAGAAAGTAATCCAGTGTTGTTAAATCGCTCAATGTGAGGTTTTTGATTTGAGTCACCTATATTTTGGCACAATAAACCCATTGTAACACGAAAAGAGGTAAATCGCGAAGAAGTAGTTAGATACCATGGCGCAATAACGATCGTCCACGATAACGCTTGCTAATTGCATATTCTTAAAGACATAAGGTCGGATGATGCCATTGTACCATAACCCTCACTAAACATTTCGAATGTCCAACTGGCTTGTCGGCACTCCAATACCGGAGACAGAAATGAACCTCTACTTTTCATCTATTACAATATCTAATCAACAAACTCCCAACGCAAGCAACGATCGTTAGTGTTCAGTTCTTCAGCCAAAACCATCTTGTACGAATGCAGACCCAATCCCGAAATTGGCCAGGTTGTTATGATACCTGGCAAAGCCGAGTTCTGTGTAACGGCGAGAAACGGATAAATATTGGACGGCTTCAACACTACGTTTCGTGTTTCGTACACGAGTGGTAGGCTTCTTGTCATATAGAGACACCGAGACCAAAGCCTTCTAAGTTCAGACATCATTAATGGTAGGGAATTGTTTTTTTAACGGAGGTTTCGATGACAACACCCTACAAACGCTTCTGCTTATACATGAAGAGTTCCAAAGTAAGCAGGACTTTTGGCATAGGTCATTTTTTGGTGGCGCCATCTATCGCCATCTACGTTGTATTCAACCTGGTAAAGCTCTGTAACATCAGCAGAAAAAAACCGTTGAAAATATTTTTTATTTAATTATTCAAATTTTTTCTTCTAACAATGTTAGATTTTGTTTACAATGATTTTATAGTTATATAGAATTTTTGCAAAAGAGCCAAAATAACTGCTCGAATTCCAGTTTCCCCCCATCGGTTTTCAGTAGGTATCTGATCCCTTCTTTGGACGCTTTCCCTTGGCTTTGGTTTCGGCCAGTCTTGCTTTTGCTTCTCTTGCACGTCTGCTCGAGCGCTCTCCTCTCTCGCCTTTGTGACCCATTATTTCATGTCGCTCATGCTTAATCACTTTTAATCGCTTATTGGTCTGTTTGCGCAAGCGTCCAATTTCATCGGTTACCTTGTCGAGGGCATCGTTCAGCATCTGCTTTTCCAATAGTATTTTATTTGTTAGACCTTTCAATTGTTTGCGTGTCTCAGTTAGGAACTCCATGTTATCATCGGGTTCGGTAAGCTTCCGTCCAAAATGCGAATTATCATCCTTACGATCCTTAAATGTTTGGTGGATGGTGAAGATTCCTCTGCACGGCTGATGCATGTAACCCGGGCACAACATATTTTTTGCCGCGTAGTACTTGCGAAGCAAATGCAAGTGTTTTAACATGGCAAAGGTAGCTGGACGATTTTTTAACAGTAAATTTCGAGCAACACAATTTTAAAAAAATGGCCAAATGTTTGTGTGGAAGCCGGATTTATAAAATGAAACCTAATTTGACAAGTAGACAAGATTGATTTGAAAAAATAAAATATTCTATTTTTTAAAATTTTCGTTTTGTAAGTACATAGATTCATGTGAGTCTTTAGCAACGGCGCATTAATTCCTAGTTGCGCGAAAAGTAATTGACAAATACTACAAAAAAAAAAAATACCCCGCAATTGAATTTCTCTTGAATCATTCCCATGGATTTTAATCGTTGAGCTTTTACTTGTTTCTTATTTTATTTTATGGATTCCGCTTTAGTAGCGTTACACAAGCTTTGACAAATTGATAATGCTCTGCGCAATGCTATAAGTGAAGGGTATTACTGCGGTGTCAAGAGCACCCACGGCAGTTAGAAAAATGAAGGAGATCAACTAATGGAGTACTATAGGTGCAAGCAGTCTAGCAAATCTCCAACGACGACAGCAAATATTGGTAGGCGCGGGAGCGGAGGCACCGCGGAAGTTGTGGCAAGGTAGAACATTGTTTTTACATACTGCCAAGAGCAACTACCAAAATCCACCAAAATCAAAAAAATAAAAAAATAAAATTGCAACAAAAAGCGGTAACAACGAAATAAGTTCCTATCGCTTTGCACGTGTGTTTGTTTGTGTGTGTGTATGAAATCCAGACGAAAATACCATTAAAAATGGCTACAAACATGGCTGCGAACAGCGACAACAAAAACAACAACAGTGCAATGCAATGGAGCACAGCATAAGCAAAGCAACAGACAGACAAACAAACAAAAATACTTACATATGTATGTATGTATATATGTAAATGTATGCCCGTAGCATAACAAGCAAACAACATGACAGCCAAAGAGTAAAAGAGACAGCATACGCAAAACACACACACACACACATGTATTGAAATCGCAGCAGCAGAACAAAAAAACAAACAACAACAATCCAACTTCGTTGCGCTGCTTCACGAATGAAGTTACAAAACAGAACGCCGAAAGGTTAATCAACTCAAATACGAAACGCGACACGAAAGACAAACTCGATTTTCGCTGTCGGCGTCGCTCTCGACAGCAATGCTGCGCTGCACAACTCCATTTGCAAGGAGTTTGTTGTTGCTGTTGTTGTTGCAGCAGAGCGCCAAAGTTTTTGTTGTTGTTGTTGCTGCCACATTTATGCGTATCTCTTTCAATGACAATGGCATTGAGAAGAGCGCATTATTGCTACAGAGAGACAGAGAGAGAAAGAGTACGAAAGAGCATAGCTGCTGCAAATTGAGCATAGTTTTTGTGCTGAGAGCATATTGTCATATGTTTTTTGTTGCATAATTTTTGCATATACAGTATATATGTGTGTGTGTGTGCCTATGTATTGCATATGCAGCAGCTGTCTGCGTGTGTGTGTGTGTGAGTATCTGTGTCTGTATTAAAAGTTGGGGTAGTACCTTGAAAGGTTCAAGTTTATGTTGCCTTTTTGTTGTTGTTGTTGTTGTTGTTGGTTTTTTCCTGTTTTCATATATTTTTTTTTATTTATCTTTTTTTTTTTGCTTTTTTTTTTTTAAATGAGTTCGTTGGTAGGTTCGTTTGTTTGCATTTGTTGCAAAGCTTGTTTGTAGGCGCTTGGAGAATTGGGTTGATATGAAATTTAAGTGCTTCTTTTTGTAAATATTCTGTTTTTGCATACTTTATATGAATTTGTGCTAGATAGTAGTAGGTGAAACTCTTTGCATGCTGTTGAATTACGTAGATTTGAAGATTTTTTAGCTATGGGAGCTTCGGATTTGTGAGTGGTAGCTTTGAGCCTGTGTAGGCACCTATTTATTGTAGATATGTGTTTCTTAATATGCATGCTTGTATCTTATTGTTATATTTATATAGATACATTTGTTGTATAACAAATTGCATGTAATAGAGTTTACATGAATTGGGATGTATTGCATGAAAACATCTTTTCAGCTACATGATTTGAACTAGCTAGACCACAAAACAGATCCATTCTAAGTTTGGGTAGGGCTTTCAGACCAAATCAATTGACAATTCAGAGTTCTTCATTACATTGAGAAATGCTAAATGCAAGTAAAACTAGTGTATTTATGGCAACACATGAGTGTGATAAATATGGTATTAATTTGTTCGTTTCGTTTAAAATATGGTATGCAATTAATATTCCTTTGTCAAAATATTTCTATTACTCCGTATTACGCTCCTCTATTGGCTATCAGAATGGTCCAAGTGTCAATATTTCTTACGCAGATTCTCGATAAATGTTTCCTGGCCTACAAAATTGTGTAGAGAAGCAGCGTTTCAGTGTAGGCATTCAACTCATCATTTATGCCTATATATTTTATAATCGTATGATGACACTGACATTTTAGTACACACAAACAACTCTAGGGAATTATCTAGTCAGAAGGCATTTATACAAGCTTTGAAGTGAACAAAGAAATTACGTGAAAAGCTAATTAACACTAAATCAGCACACATAGAACTATGATCGTTAAATTGGTAGTTTCCCACAAAAAAAAAAATTGCATTCTCAAAAACTGAAATTTAGCACTTCACTGAGCTTAATTTTTAACCAGCTCGATGAGGCGATCTTGCTTTGTCTGTCTGTCTGTCTGTCTGTCTGTCTGTCTGTCTGTCTGTCCATTCTGAATTGCTACTTCTTGAAAACCCAGAAAACTAAATGGTTTGTGTATACTCACTATTGTATCAGGTTGATCGCTATTGTATAGGGTGTTAAATTAAGACGTGCGCTACTTTGTTTTTAAATTAAACACAAACACATTCGAATTTTTGCAAATATTTTATTGCGTTCAAAACGCTAAACAATAGAATTATTTATAGAAAGTTATTTCCTGATATATTTTGACCATAGCTCTGATGACATTTACCAGCATTGCAACCGTATAAACTATGTCATGTTCCTTTTCAAGGCGGGAATCGTTTTTGGACCATCTTCAGATACTTTATTCTTCGTATAGCTCCGTTTTACATTTGACTTGAAACATAATTGATATAACATGTCAAATAAAAAATTCGATAATGTAGATTGCAGTCGATGACAAAGTACAGTACGAGTAAATGGAACACCCGCTACCATTCACAAACAAGTTTATAACGACATAAAATTGGCGACGTAGGTAATATCAACTTAACATTTGATATGGTGGGTACATTTGGATGGCTATACTTCACATATGTATGAAAGGGCATGTCCATTTAGTGATCTACTTACATAAAAGCAATACCCATTTAAGCGTTATTAGGTTTATACAGCATTCATAGAATAAAAGGGTGCATTAAGTATGCAGCAGGCAGAAATATGTGTGTACGAGTATATATATGAATCAGTGTTGGAAGACGAGTCGATATAGCGACGTCCATCTTTCCGTCCGACCGTCTCTTTGAACGAATAGGTAGATACTTAACGTTTGGATATTTACGATATTCTCTTTTCTATTCAGATAACTAATACTAAATGCACATGCTAACACCAATTTAAGGGTAGTCCGCATACAAACCTGGCACCCATTTTTAAGTTTATGTATTAAAATTTTTGTAGTTAGGTCGAATCTCGCTTGAATCTCCAAATCTTACGTAAATCCTAATAAAATGTACCCTATAGGTATAGATCCGGTCACTATAAGGGGTAGCCTCCATATATATTTGCCCTCGATTTTTAAGCATTTTTATGACATGTTTGGTTTTTGTTCTTCATTAAGCTAGAAATGTCAAATATAGCGTATCTAACGCCAATCCTTACAAAGTATTCCTTATAGGCCAAGATTGAACCCCTCGTACCAGATAAAGTTTATGGCGAGCATGCTATATCTGAACAATCGTGTTGGAGGTGGTTTGGTCGCTTTAAAAGTGGTGATTTTGAGCACGAAGTTAAAAAACCGCGAGTCGACCCAAGAAGTTTGAAGACGAAGAATTGGAATGATTGCTCTATGTGGACCAATGCCAAACGCTTCAGGGGTTGTCAGAATCATTGGGAGTGGATGAGTCGACAGTCAGCCAAACAAGGAAACTGGGTGCCATACGAGTTGAAGCCGTGCAACGTTGAAAGCCGATTTTTCGCTTATGAACAGCTCTTCGTACGCCAAAAAAGAAATGCTTTTTTGTGCATCGCATTGTGACTGGCGATGAAAAGTGGATGCATTACAACAACTCCAAGCTCAAAAAGTCATGGGTTTTGCCCGGACAGTCATCAACATCCTTCGCAAAGCCGAATATTCATGGCATGAAGCCTATGCTCTGTATTTGGTGGGACCAGTGCGGCGTCATCTACTACGAGCTGCTCAAACCGAATGTAACGATTACGGTGGAACGCTATCGGACTCAACTTATGCGTTTGAGCCGCGAACTGAAGCAAAAACGGCCGGAATACGAAAAAAGGCACGACAAAGTGATTTTGGTCAAGAACTACTTGGAAACGCTGAAATGGCAAGTGCTACCCCACACGCCGTATTCTCCAGACATCGCTCCTTCCGACTACTACTCGTTCCGGTCGATGACACATGGCCTGTCCCAGCAGAAGTTCACTTTATATGAACAATGCAAAAAATGTGTCGATGATTGTATTGCCTCAAAAGACGAGTCGTTCTTCCGAGCTGGTATCCGAAAATTGCCAGAAAGATGGAAAAAAGTTGTGGCCAGCGATGGACTATACCTTGAATAATATATTTTTAACCATTTCTGCACAATAAATCCGTAAATTTCTAAAAAAAAGCGCTCATTATTAGTTGAAGGTCTAAATAAATGGTTCATATATGGGGTGTTTAACAGGGTATCTCGAATTCTAGCATACTTGACTACAGCGTTCTTTCTTGTTTTATTTAATTGTTGGAATATACAGGGTGTCTCAAAAGAAAGTTCACATTTGATTTGCTGATTGCGTGAACGCAACTATTTCGTAGGGCGCGGGGGTATGTCAATCGGTAGCCTAGCTTTTGGGAATTTAGTGCGCGTTTCTCGGGAGCGGACCGTGCGTTGTGCGTACGTGAGTTTTACAAAAACAGTAATTCGGCGACTGTAGCGCGTAGAAAATTCTGCAGTATTCGACATGTTTGTCATTTAAATGATGCGCCAAGCCCTCGACTCATTGGAAAATGGGTCGAGAAGTTTGAAGAGACCGGTTCAACGCTGCTAAAAAAATCAAAATCCGGGCGTCCAAGGTCTTCGAGAACGTACGAAAACGGAGACAGTGTTACTCAGTCTGTTCGTGACAACACGGACCTTTTGATTCGGAAGAGTGCTTTTGCTTTAAACGTGCATAGATCAACATTGCTCCGTATTTTTTGGCAACTTCAAACACGTCCAACAGGCCTCTACCACGAGTTCATAAATTATAATCGCAGCAAAATGAATAATAAAATTTTTCAATTTTCGACTGAGCTTTCAATATCAACTAATTTTTTGGACAGACTCGTACTTTTTCTATTCCATTTTCAGATTATAGATAAAGCTAACCAATATTTCATTTGAATTATGTCTTTCAAAATTAAATGTGCTGTTGATCTTAAGAATTGTTTGTAGTTTTTTGTTTCGTTCGATTTACACTGCAGCATACTGCGATGCACAAGCCTATTAATAAATTAATTACCAAAATATAAAGAAAATTGCATTAAATTACACACCCGCAGCACTATTAAATTCCAAACAATAATAATGTTGTACAATTCCGTGCATCTGCCAACTTCCGCTGAATGATTTTCGTGCAGTCCAAATTAAAATTAATTGCAGCGCAAATATTTATGCCGAACAAATACTCTCTTCAGCACACATCATTGCTCATACGTAAAATAATAAAAAAAAAAACAAAAAAAAAACAACAACAACACCAATAAATTTACATAATGATCCCGTAGTCCTCATTTTTGGGGCGTTGAACGCTGCTCCAACATTGTTTTCACTGCGTTTTGGCATTAATGAACAATTTGCGAAGCGATATGAAACGAAGCGAAATGCTAAATAAAACTCATGCAAAGCAATCAAATTGCTGCTGTTTTATTGTATTTTTTTCTTTCTTTATATTTGTATTTCTCTAAGTGTATTTAAGCATGCAATGCAATAAAGTGCATACAAAAAAGAAGAAGAATCTGCAGGTAACACGACGCATATGAGCCATATATACTTTACTATTTGCTTTATTTAAACAAGAAATGCAAATAAAATGATTTCCTTTTATTATTAAAAGTTTTACTTGTAAATATTGTAAAAACCAAATGAAAATTGAATTGAAAGATAACGCTTCAATGAAATTAATTAAGCCGCGTTGCTTTTGTGGTCGTTTTGATGCGAAGTTTATTTTATTTATTTATTTTTTATTTAATATAAATTGTGGATTTACATATCTTTTGTAGCTTGCATACTTCAATGCAGAGATTAAGCGTGCGGCAAGTGCTAGCATAAAACCAAGTTTAATAATAATAATGCGCACAAAAACAACAACAACCACAACAACATTGTAAATGTTTGTACAAGTTAAGTGTGTGTGTGTGTGTGTGTGTGTGTGTGTGTGTGTGTGTGTGTGTGTGTGTGTGTGTGTGTGTGTGTGTGTGTGTGTGTGTGTGTAAAGCCCACAGAAAATCCCAAAATAATTGCAGCTTATAACAAAAAAAAAAAAAAAGAACAAAAATTTCAAAAGAAAAATTTTGATAAAATTTTCCCTAGCAGATATGCTCGAAAAAGGATGCAAAACTTTTAGTAGAATGCTATACTTATGGCAAGCTGGAAGAGTGAGGCAGATAGAGGCACACAGAGAGGGTGTTAGCTCAGTGCTGTAGAAAGAGATTCTGATTTAAAAGTTCCAGAACCACAACAACAAGAACATTATGAAGCATCATACGTTGGCTTATAATCCAGTTTAATACAATTTGTTATTATACAACACTTAAAAATCTATTTGCAACAATTAATTCGATGAACGAAACTTCAACAAAATGCTCGTGGAAATACTATTACTGTCTCATGCAGTAATACGCTAGATTTTCTTTACAGCAAATTTTGATATTATTTCATCTATCGTCAAACTTGCCCGATAGTTAAATACTCTATTCCAATTTAAGGCAAAATAAAAGTAACAGTCATGACAAAGTCATGAATCTTCATTGCCTCCAAATCTCCAAATTGTATGCATACAACTAAATTATATGAATGCAATTTGAGGCATTTGAGGCGAAAACGATTCGTTTTTGTTAGGTTCTCATATGTAAGTATAAAGTTAGTCTACATACGTAATTTGGCTTCTCTACTTTTTAAAATCTTTCAAATCTGTTTACAGATGCATACAGACGAATAGACTGACAAGTTTAAAGTGAAAGTTTCGACTGAAACTATAAGATTTTAGATAATTTCAGTGTATGGAAAATTATTGGCAAGAAGCCTAAATATGTTCAATCTACAAAGCTCTCCCCTACATACAGTTATACTAAGCAATAAAGTTTCTTACGCCATAAAATTTATTACATTTGAAACAGTCCTCGCACACGCTTAAACTTATACTTCAAGCGATCACTAGCACACGCAAATGCATTCACGTTCTTTAATAAAACGCAAAAGTTGTTCGTTTACAGTCTATACCTATAGCGGGTCACCAAAGATCATCTGTGTTCAATAACTATGATCGGTTTTTTGCGTTAAATCTTTTTTAGGCCCAGCACAAAATTTAGCATAAACAGACTTTCTATTGGCTTTACAGCAGTTTAGGCAGTCTCCTCTATATAAATAAATAAATCTATATAAATAAATATGTACCTGTTTGTTTGTTTGTTTATAATTGATAATCTTCGAAAGTTCTGCACCGATTGCTTTAATATTTTTATATATCGTCGCATTTGAATACACGCGTGTTTTTATATATTTATTATATATGTATATAGTATGTAGAGGTCACACCTGTAAAAGGATATTGGTGTTCGAATGTTATATTGGGATATTTTGTCTCATCCGATCGCTTTCAAACTTAATTTGTAAACTATATAGCTGCTAAGGTGTTAAAAGGTGTGGTCAAAAGATATATGGAACAACAAAAGGAAAAATAAATAATAAGATTCATTGAGTCATGTCCATATAATAGAAATATAATAGCTAGTTCAATGATCTAATATATATATATATATATATATATATATATATATATATATATATATATGCTCAAACATAGCTATTAACTTCACTTCACAATTTCGATAACAAACCAAAGCAATAGCAAAATGAAAACAAACAAAATGGAATACAAACGTGCTTATTATACGAGTATTCATGGATTGGATCGTTTTTTTGCTACTGCGATGGCATTCACTCTCATCCAATTTTTTCTTCTAATTTATACTATCTATTATACTGTTCACCTATTTAGCACATATCACCTGACCGATAAATAAGAGAAAAGTAACGATAACGGACGAAATGTGACCGATTACAGACAAAAAATCTATGCTCAATATTTTTCCCACAATATTGTACAATTAAACGCTTAAACAGCCTTCGGTTCTAGTCAATTTAACATTTTCTAGTTTCTTGTTTTACTATATTTTTCGTAGTTGTCGTCGTTCTGCTTAGAACTAAACAACCGCAACGAATACTTTTGAATCGTACCTTGTACAATGTTTGTAGGGAATTATTGGAGTTAGAGAAATGTAATAAAGAGTGAAGTGAAGCTGCTCGGGTTATAAGTAGCTACAGATGCATGTAATACAATAACAACTTCTATGCAAGTCAAGTGCTTTACATTAAATTAGGAAAAATATTATTTCCGCTGTCGTCACGAATAGAAGTAGGAAATGCACAAAAAGGATACAAGACAAGCAGGAAAAGCACAAACACAAACAAAAAAAAAACAAAAAACGTAGCTTCTAACGCGCGTTTGCCTGCTTGCTGTCTAGCATACTTATAGGCGTTAAAATGTTTGCAGCGCGCAGGAAACAGGAAGTGAAATAGCAGCCATGTTGAAAGTACTCATAGAGAAAACGGTTAAAAAGAAAGAAAGAAAGAAAGAGTAAAGAAAGTAAATTGCATTTCCCCAATTTGGCACCAAATGCAAAAGAGAGAGAGAGAGATTGAGAGAGAGAAAGAGAGCGCGCAGTTTAGCAATGGCTTTGTATGTGTGAGAGCAGCACTTTGCTTCTGCTAACAACTAAAATTGGCAATAAAATGCTGCAGAGCGTGTGAGCGCGAGCATAGCAGCTGTGTGAGAGCATAACAAATGAAAAAAGAAAAACAAAAAAATAATAGAGAGCGCAGCATAAAAGCCTGTTTCGCTGTCAACGTTGAGTGCGCTGCTGACCATGGCAGCGCATAAGAAGGAAGGCAAACCAGTCGCGAATGCAAATGCAGCTGTATTAGTGTATCTGTGTGTAGTACACGTTATATGTAACTGCAACTGTATGCATGTATCTGCAAGTTTATATGAAATTGTGAATTTGTTGAGGCAGGTCCTGGCCAAAAGGCGAAAATAGGTACAGCCAACGAACTCAGCGTTTCTACGTTCCTATGTACTATACACTACAAATATGTATGTACGCCTTGGCGGTGGCACAGACGTTGTATATACAACAACAACAGCAACAACAACAACATAGTATGTAGCGTTTAAGCAACAACAACAGCAACAACAACAACAACAATGGCACTAGAGGAGACAACGGCAATGTCGTTGCTTGTTGTTGTCGTTGTTTGAAAGCTACCACCAATTGAATGAAGCAACATAGACTTTGAGCGCATATACTTGAGCGTATAGCAGCAGCAGCAGCAACAATAACAACTAGAGGAGACAGTAGAAAACAACATTTTTGGTACTACGACTAACGTTGCCTGCCTCTTAAAACGCCATGCATGTATTTTGGAGAACTAAAAAGAAATCAACAGCACCAGCAGCAGCAGCACCAGCAGCAGCAGCAGCAGCAACATGCAACAACAATAGTAACAGCAGCAACAACTCTTTGCAACATATAGCCAAATACACGTACACACACACACACACACACACACACACACACACACACACACACACACACACACTCAGACGCAATAGATACAACAGCAGCGAAGTTTTTTTGGTTGAGATACTTTTTTTGTTTTTTGCCAACAATTCAGTTCAGTTTCGGTTTGTTATTGCAATACGCTGTTGTAGCAGCGGAAAGCGTAAAAACTAACAGAGTTTAACTAAAATTATATGAATAAAAATAATTTTAAACTATTATGCTATTTTAAATTTAATTATAGTTTTCAAAAGTACTCAAGTGTTTATAGTTACATTTCATTTATGTGTTATATTCAAAAGCCGGTTGCTATTAAAAACGAGACAACAAGGACTATGCTGCCAATATTCCATGTGACATACCCTGCTCTGTAATATTTTATGCGTTTGTATTGGTGTCAGACACATAAATTGCTCGTGGACTTCTATTTTTTTTGTTTTTTTTGGCAATACTATTCCCTAGTGTGAGAGATAGTCAGTGCCAGCATATCAGCTGCTGCTGCTACTACATTTACGTGATGAATTTATAGACAAGATACTCATAGCTTATGTTGCCAATGGGAACTTAAAGTCATTTGTTTGTACTTTTACTTATTAACTAATTTTTTTCTCAACTTCTTTTTATTTTCAGTGTAATTTCGTACGGCAAGTGAAGCACAGACGGAAAAGTCTAAAAATCAGTAACTATTTGTATCCTTTATTATTAAATTATGCTATATTTTATTTATATACAACTTTTTATTTTACAGATGACTCAACTGTATGGTTACATATCTGTGTCTGGCTGCAACTCGTGGAATTTCACAATTTTCTGGAGTAGTGTCTTAGTATTGTGTGTTGAAATTTTAGTGCACAACCCTTAAACTGCAGGAAAAAATGTAGCATATCACAAAAGACATAATATGCTCATGTTTGATAATTTGTAGCAGTTTTAGCAGCAGTAAAAGTGACTTTTAATTGAGTAAGACTTTGAGAAAATCTTGAAAATTGAACAAAGATCAGCATGTGAAGTTTAGTTTAACAACTTTAGCCTCTTTTTCAGTGTATTAAATGCTATAACTAGAGAACGATTGAACTATTCCAAGATTAGTCAAAAGAGATTGCTATATTAAACAGGTAAAGCTTGTAGTTAAAGTATTCAACTACGATATATTGTAACTATCATGTACAGCAATAAGTTGAGAGCAGGAAATTTGGAAGATAAATAAGTTATAAGTCGACACTGACAGACAGACAGATAGACAGACAGACAGACGGACATTGCTAGAACTTTATTTCGAAAATTAGCAAACATAATATTCCTTATTTCTTATGCGAAATTTCATATTACTCTTAGAAGTTACCAATGCAATTTCAAAAAAAACTTGCTTCTGCCACATGTTTCATGCCCAAAACATCCGAAAAAATTGAACGGCTTGAACCAACCGATATGCCGACATCCTCAGCAACTTCTCTAATAGTGATACGACGATTCTCCTTAATAATTTTCTTCACTACTTCAACGTTTTCATCGGTTGTTCACGTGCTGGTGAGTCCAGGTCGGGCATTGTCATTAATATCTTCTCGGCCTTCTGTAAAGAGCTTGTACCACTTACAAACATTTTTGTTGATCAAAGTAGACTCGCCACAGATTCTTTGAAATATTTTTTGTAAAGCCTGATTAAAACCTTTTGTTAATGTTCACTAATAAAAGAGAAAAATTCCCGAGACAGTAGTCTGCGATAAGACACACAAAAATAACACAAGCGATTACCACAGTGCTTGGGGGATTTACAAAAACAAAACACGGCTGTTAGAAGAGTACAAAAGACAAAACGCATGCGAAAAGAGAAAACAGATTTCTCTTTGCGATTTTCATTGCTGTACATTATGATACACAATTTGTTTATGATAAAATGCTATGGAAACTAATTCAAAAGTGGGGAAGGTGTCAAAGAAAACAGCTTACAAGGTTCCCCTGCAGATTCCAAAGCGGGAGTAATAAACAAACATCCGTCAACGTTCGTGCTTTGAAGTAGAATCAGCTGGCATATTTAATTTTTTTAAAACCCGGTGCAAAGGCAAACCTTAAGAAACTTTTATGATGCCTTACCACTTAAAAACAACAAATCTTAGTCAAAGAATCATGGACGTCTGATTTAAATATTCGTAGGTAGCTTCCATAGAAATTCTATTATCAAGCATCAGATACAATATAATGGAGACACACAATGATTCAATCATTTCCTGCTCTTGTTACGTTACCTGCCTTTGTTGCTAGTGCCATTGTCATTGTAAACATTTTGGTTACCTTCAAAAAAAAAAAGCATAAGCCAACGAAAAAACCATTTGAATCGAGATGACATAACTCCCATAAACAATGGGTTTTCATCTGCAATTTTATTTTCTGCCATCGATGTTGTCCCACAAATAACACGAGACAATATTCACAGTATGAAGAATCTTACTAGAAGTAATGCTTCAAAACTTCTGATCGGTTTCTAAGTTACTAAAAAATGCTAACTTTGTGGAACCGAAGTTTTCAATCGACGAGTCGAGCCATTTTTTGGTATCCTCGTAAGAAGTAAGGCGCTGCTTAGCCAGGGCGTGGGTCATCGATCTGAACAAGTGGTAGTCAGCAGGGACTATGTCTGGGCTATAAGCCGGGGTGGGGGGGGGTTATAGCACATCCCAATTCAACGCCTCAAACGATTCCTTGACGGATCTTGCAACATGTGGCCGAGCGTTGTCATGTTTGAGAAACCACCTTGTCGTGTCTTTTGGCATATTCCGGCCGTTTTTGCTTCAATGCTCGGCTCAATTAGGTTGCAGCAGCTCATAGTACACAACACAATTCTGATGCCACCAAATACAGAGCATGAGCTTGGCTTGGCCGTCGATGTTGATGCTTGACTGGGTAGTCCCCATGATTTGTTTCGCTTTGGGTTATCGTAATGATCATAAATCTCCTTTCGTCGTCTTTTGGCTTCAATTCGTACGGCACCCAATTTCCTTGCTTTTGAATCGTTCCCATGGCTTTGAGGCGTTTGCCAACTGTTGACAAGTCAACTCCCAATGATTCTGACAGTTCTTGAAGGATTTGACACGGATCTTCGTCGAGTAATGTTTGCAAACGTTTCATCTTCAAACTATTTGGACTGGCCCGGACGTTCTTTGTCCTCCGTATCAAAATCACCACTTTTAAACCGACGAAACCAGTACTCACAAGTTGAAATCAATGGAGCATAGTCCCCATAAGCCTCACAAAGTGTACCATGGGCTTCAGCTGCTTTTTTCTTCAAATGAAAGCACAAAAGCAAACCTTCCCGTAAATTGCGTTTTGTTGTAACAAAAGTCAACATGTTCGCAGAGCAAAAAAAAAAATATGTTGTTTACACTTCAGTGGAATGAGACATACTGAAAATTGAAGCTTATGAAGTAGGCTTTCACATGAATATAGTCACAGGTTTACCCTATGCGATTCAGTACTAGTTACGCCATATCTTATGAATCCTTTAAAAGTAATTACAATACCCAACACCCGTAGTAAATTATTCAACGATTTGATAGCTTTTAATGTTGCTGATGTATATTTAAAAAAAAAGTCGATTGAAAGAAGGATAAAAAAGTGAAACATAACTTTCAGAGACCGGAATTGTTCCGGTTTTCTTCTGAAAGTGAAATACGCACCATTTTAACAAATTATTCGGATTCGAAAACCGGATAGTCATAAATCTATTAATTAAAAGTTTGATAAATGATGTATAAAACGTTTTTTGCTATTTGTAATTGGTTACATATGAAACAACAAGTAAAAAGCGATTTGAATATGTTACTAACAGAATGATAAAAATGGAACGTATAAACAACAACCAACAAGGAAACAAACAACATGCTCTAGTATTATAATATTACACCAACGAAACAGAAGGCTTTTACTTTGTCTTTTTTGTCTCTTTATACTACTTTTGACTAGTTCCGATTGTGTCGATCGCTGGAGTAACTAGTATTATATAATTTTGCAAGCGTAACAATAGAAAATACTATATTTTATGTTTCTTAACTGAAGAATGTTTAATTATTCATCTAAAACAGAAAGATTGCTAATCTGTACTCAAAATTCTGCAAGAACCTATGACAAATTTAAGCTGTGCTAGCATATAATTGCTTGACAGTTCTACAGCATCATAAAAAAGTCTATTTAAGCTTTATTCACACAAACGTAATTAGAGTAAGGTCTAGAAAAATATATATTAAGCTAATAAATATATTAGCTAATTAATGAAGAAAGGTTATCATACACAAACTCAGCTCATTATCAGCCATCATATCATAGATGCATTCTTAGAGAACCATGTTTAATTACTATATAGAATATATGTGTTATTTTGCCATACTTATGTAACTTCTTGTGTTAGTAGTGAAAGGTTTAGAATATGTAATCCTATAAATCGAAAAGAAAATGGTGCATACTCACATATGGACCATTAACAGAAACCCGTAAATCCGAACTTGTGCTGTTTTATATCTGTTACAAGACCGGGATTATGGGAGTCTGTCAATGTAAACTACAAAGAAGAACAAAATATTTAAACAAAACCCATTAAATTAAATAGTATTTAAAATGCTAAACTAATGCTAAACTAATGCAGAGATTTTATAATAATAGTGTAAATCCCTAAAATGCAGAAATCAACCTAAAAAATAACCAAAAATTCTACAAAAAACTATAAACAAAAAGGACTCGTTAAACGAAGTACCTTTTTCACTCTCTGGCAAATTGAGGTAGTAGGTTGTATAGTAGTAACTTTGATATGACATACTATACAACGTGCTAGCTTTCTTTGCTTGACTATATGCCGCATTTATCAACAGAAAACCAATTTATATATAAATGATGATGAAGATGATGATGATGACAATTGTTGCTAATGAATACAAATTAATTGATATACAAGTACAAGTGTAATAATGTGTGTAAATAGTTTTTAATTAAGTGCAGTGCAAACAAAAAAAAAAAGAAAACAAAATCGAAAATCGAAAACAATCTATACAAATGTAACTCTGTGTGTGTACTTTTATAAATAAATGTTCTTGTGTATGTGTGCGTGTGTATTTTTTGTGCAAATGTTTGTATGGCTGATTCCCTGAGACCCTAACTTGTGACTTTTTGTTCTTAGTTTCACAAGTTTTGATCTCCGGTATTGGACGCAAACTTGCTATTGTTGTTTGTTTGTTTTTTGAACTTTGTTTTTGAAAGCATTTTTAATTTAAACAATTTTCTAGCTGATCTGTTCCGGTTTTCATTTTCGTTAAGATTTCGCGTGAAAGTGAATTCAATTAAAATGGTAAAGTTTTTACTTGGCAATTCGCAAAATCATCTCATACTTGATAAATTGCTCGTTTTATTGAATTCACTTACGCCATTCTTTTATTGAAAGCGAATACCAGAACATGTCTGTATATAACATAACATATTTATGAGAGCAGCCTGTTTTTCAAATGTTAATCAAATAAAACTCGAAAACGATTTGGCAACTAATTATAGATTTATTTATTTTATTATATTTATTAAATTTATGCATGTAGCCCTACATAAATATAGTTTAAAGTTTAAACTTAATTTTAAGCATTTTATTTATTGTTCTGCATTAACAGTTTTTGATATACGCTTTTGAGATACTTATATAATTAACACATTATCATGAATACCATCGCGTTTTCAATATTGTTTGCAAGTAAGTACTATTTTATGTATTTAGTTAGAGAGCCAGAAACAAAAAGATAAACAATTTATTCAAGGTCGTTTGTCGCTGAGAAATAGTTGTGACACATTTTTTCTCAATGCGAAGAAAGTATAATAACAACAGTTTTTTATTACACAGAAACATGTTTTAGCCGATTAGATACACGTGTTTCGAACTTAGCCACAAGCTCTCATCAGTATGTCATGCTACACAGTCCAATGATAAACACGTTCATTCTTGCAAGTGCAGCTCTCTATCGCTCTCTGTGTAAAATTGTTGTTAAATTATTCCTCTATAAACTACCACATATAAATTTACAAAAAACTATTTATGTGAGCAGCTGAACAATTTCATTGTTATTTTTTAATGCATAGTTTTAGTACGTTTAGAGTAGTTTATTGTTCTAATAAAATTTATTTATTTATTTATTTAGATGATTTGTGTAAAGCTGAGCATTATTCACTGATGCGTACATTTGTTATCCTTGGATTTCTTTTTACGATCTTCACTTGAATTTGATCTTCGTGTACCTTGAATTGGCATATAAGGCGGTGTTGGACTTGCGCTTTGATCTATAAATTATATATAAGCAGAATTTAAGTATATTTTGTACGCTATAAAATGAACGAGTTCAAATACATATATACCAAAGTTGGCGCCGGATTTGGAGTACTTCATGTGTGGTGAGACATCGTGTCCTTCGAGTGTATCAACGCCGCCATAATGTTCGGATCTGTAGATGGAGTAAAGATATATAAGTTAGTTTGATTTAAAATAAATAAAATAAAAATAATAATAGCAGTTAAATAAAATGTTACGGCATGTGCGTATTTAATAAAATAAATATACTTTAAATTATTGGCTTGAAATATTTTTTATCGTAAGTGTAAAAGTCTTTCTATTTATTTTAAACTTGGTCCGATCTAAGCTGTTCCGATACAACTGTTTTGAAAAAAACTTTTGAAATTCTTTTTTCGGATGAATAACTAAGCAATAACGGTGGGTGTAGTTACCTAATGTAAAAATACAGTAATCATGAGTTTACGACTTCAAAATACCATGCAAACGTTTTTATGTAGACACACTCGTATGCACCATGCACTTTTTCAGTACTGATCGGTCTTCTTAGAGATGAAAGTTCCATCACCAGATGGCGTTAGTTGCGCACTCAATAGATGGCGCTGCGTTTTTAGACCACTTCTTGAATCAGTCGTGAATTCTCCACAATCGGTAATGCAGTTTAGAATACAGGCAGAACGGACTTGAGCGCTGCTTGGTCACATTCAAATGTGTGCATATAAGTGACAAATAGCCAAATATTGTGGGCATGGCATTCAAAATTATTTTTAAACTTGAACATATGTATGTTTGGAGCAAATTTAAACATCTAAATTTGGAAGCTCTAACTTTCATAGTCTCCCAGATCTAGTTGTTCAAACATAAGTAGGACGGACTGACGGACATAGTAACATCGACTCGACTTTAGATGCCGATCAAGATTCTATGTATATACTTTATATGATTTGCCACGTTTTCTTTTGCCTGTCACATACACAAGTATGTTCATAAACTTAGGGAAAGTTATAGACTTCAAATCAGTTTAATGTAGTAGCCCGATAAGGACTAATGTCATAATTTGTTTTCTTTTTTCTCGGGTTCAATCTATAAAGTTTACAGATTACAGAAGTAAATGTTCAGTCTAAAGGGTTAGATAAATCGAAATAATCCAATGAAATTAGAATAAGCAAAAAAGTTAACGTCGGTGGAACCAAAGCTTTACATACATCTACTGTCAAGTTCTTAAGTGCTATTATGATTAGTTAAAGACTTCAACAGTTGTTTTAAGTAATGCACTCAAAATAGCTAAAAGTTTTGCCTGTGAAAATCGCCAAGTGTGTAGTAGTTCTTTATGAGAACTAGCCCTAAAGGTGTACGTGAGACACCCATTAATATATACACAACTCCCGAACATAAGAAGCTACAATATGGAATTTCTAGTTGATATTAACTGTAATAAATGTATTTTGCTTACAAAAATACGAATAACAGTCTTCAGAGCAGATGGATAGAGCACTTCTTAAACTATTTATCTGCTTCTCAAATAGACTCAATATAATTAAACGCTTATCTAACACTAAACTAAATATTGCTGAAATCAACTGAACCTTACATCTAGGAAATTTTCCGAACCACCCAATCCAATAAAATCGAAATAAATTACTATTATGTTATTCGTTTCGCCTTAGGCGCCTTTAGGAGTTCACTTTTCAATGATCTTCTTTTCGTATCCACAATTATGCATATGACTCTTAAAACAAAAATAGATCGTATTATAGCCAAGTTATAAGGGTCATGCTATTTTCAGACTATTCTCATTGAACCTCAAGGAAATAATTTAAACTCAAACCCTTACATTGTACTCTCTATTTCTCTCGCTCTAAACCCAAAGTGAGAAGCAACAAAAAAATGGTTCAAAAGAATATTGCTGAGAATTGCTGGAAATCCCAGTAGGTCAAAGGGAGAAGCAAAAAAAAAAAAAAAATAATAATAAGAATTTCAAATGTTTCACATGGAACTGGAGGCCCCAGTAGGCCTCTAACGAGTTCTTGGATTGCACCGTTGAGAACTGTCCATAATTATTCCTTTTACCTAGTCATAGCATTTGACTGCAACTGATGCACTGTCTCCGCAGCAACATTCAAGGATACCGGACGTTGTTGTTGCTGCTGCTGCGGCTGGAGCAGTTGCTGTCCAGGACGACAACTATCGACTGGCAGCGTATATATATCGTCATCACGTGGCAGACTATCCATAACATGTCGATGTGAGCCAGAACTATTAGAATCACGTCCCAGACTACCATTAGTCAGCGTGCCATTTTGCATGCGCTGCTGACTGCTATTGAGCACATCGAATGGATTCGAATAGGCTTCCACATCAATGGGATCTTCATGACAAGCGATACCATTAGTTGTGGTATAATTTTTGGCAGAATTATGTTTACTGGAAGAAGAGGCGGACATACAGTCCTGTGGCAGTGGCAGTAGTGGACCACAATTTGTGGTGGTGCCGCATAGCGAGGAATTACTGCTGGCATCCTTTTGTTGTGATTTACGTAGGCGTGCTTTCTCCTTAGCGCGTTTGGCTTTGGCTTTTTCCTGTTTTTAAAGATTATTTCGATTTATTTATTTTGAAGTTAAATATAAACAAGCAACTTACGCGTTCCTGCAGCATTTTGGCAAGCTCTTTATCCTGTGCCTCAATCGCCAGCATGCGATCGCGTTCCTCCTGACGCACATTGGTTTTGGACTCCAGCGCCTGTAGACGACGTGCTAAGAGCTGAAATACAAGAGTGTTTGTATTTCAAGAAGTGTGTGTGTACAGAATTAAATTCCACACTGCTTACCTCATCCTTTTGTTCCTGCTTCAGTTTCTTACTCATTTCCTTAATCTCCGACATGGGCAGTCCAATCTCACGTAAACTGGCATAATCACATGGATCCACATAGAGCTCTATATCATCGGCATGTTGTTGCATATGTCGCTCAGCTGCTGCACCCATTAGTGCGCCCGCATCGTTTCCCACCAGCTGATCATACTTCTCGGGTGATAATTTCTGAAAGGGTTTTTCATTTCTAAGCAAATTCTCATGCGAAGGTGAAAGCACTTTGTTCATGTGCTTGGACGAATTGGAATCGCTCGATGTATTGGCCGAGCTTTGTATATCATAATGACGTATACTATCAGCAACATCTGAATAATCGACCAATTCATCGACCAACGTTTCAGGCATATTGCTGAAGCTATGATTCTGTGCTGTGCTGTTTGGTGGTGTTCCTTGCAATGAATTCGAACTGGAAGTGCTGTGTGTGGCGTGTGTGTGCATGGATGATGTAATGGGTGTGCGTAATGGATTTGTTGGTGTTTGATGATATTCATATACATTGCGACGTGCTACAGCAACTGATGCTGATGCTGATGCTGATGATGATGTTGTTGCTGATGTTGCTGAATTGTTGCTTGAAGTATTTGATGTTTGGTGTTGATGCTGATAGCGATGCTGCTGCTGCTGCTGCTGTTGTGGATGTTGATGATGAAAATGATTGTGTGAATGAAACTGCTGCAGCTGCTGTGTTGTCTCTAGCTCACTCACCAACACTGATTGCTGGTGGTGTTGGCTATGTGATTTTTGCTGCTGCTGCTGTTGTCTACTTGGTGTTGTTGGCAACTCTACATTATTCGATATAAGTGAAAGTCCTACATAATTATCAGTATTTGAGAATTGTTGCAATTGTGGCTCGGAATGTTGACTACTATGCTGATATCTAGCGCTTGGCGAGGCAGTAGCCACGTTATCATTTGTATTAAGCTGTTGTTGTTGTTGCTGTTGCTGCAGTATACTTGCTTTTGTTGGACGTGGCGGTGGACGTCCTTTGTCGCGTGTTGAGGGCGGCAGCACTGGCGGCAGATTTACATAGATTTCCTGTGAATTGTGTACAGTTTATTCAATAATAAAATGCTCTATTAAAAATGATAACTTAGTACACACCTGCATTTGTTGCGCTATGATTTCGCTCTCCTGCAGCTCTTTCTGTTGCTGTTCTTGTAGATCACGTTCCAGTTTGTCTGCTATTTCTTTGGCTACACATTTGTCATGTTCCTCTCTAGAAAGTTAATGCAAAATGTGTTTTAATGGTAGTGTAAATTAAACTAGTTTAAGTTTCATAATTATGGCATCGAATTTCCTCGAAATTAATAATGCCTGTCTGAGTATCAGGCCAGTGTGACATCTCAGATTGTGCAGTAGTTGTATCTATCCAGAAGTTTATAGTATTTGCTCAGAGAAGTTTTTCGCAGCATTGAGAAATGTCAGCCAAATTGTAGGTTGAACACTTTTTCGACTTGTAGGTTGAACACTGTGTTTTCTGGTGTTTTTTTGTTGTTGTTGCAGTTTTCTTATTGCCACGCTACTTGGAATTGTCATCAAATGAATGACATTCAATGACATGGATCTGGCACCAATTTTCCAGCCAAACATTTTTTTTGTTCACACAGAAAAATTATCGGCTGTTAATACACTTGTTTCAGGGTATGTCACTACCTATCATCAGTTAGCTTGGCCACACATTGCAAATTATTGGTTTATTGGTATCATGCTTAATTGAAAAGCGCCTTGTGTATCCTACGAATTTCTATTATCCAATGATAAAATAACGGGAAAGATGTTATACTTTCCAATACCATTCTCTATATCATATTAACATATTTTTTAAACAATATTGTCGTTCTAGCTATTTCAATGTTCAAACTCTGTGAACACATGATGCTCTTTCGGTTTGAAAAATATGTTGAATATTGAATGGATACTCCATTTGATTGAATTTTCTTGATGCTTTAAGGCTATTTCGCTGGGTTATCCAGCACCTGGATTCATACTAATAGTGAAGACTAAATAATATCAGTTGACTGTCAAATATCCATTCATTTTCACTGGTTTATAGACCACCCAGATGGTTAAGGCAGAGTCATAATATTCATGTATTTTCGGAAAGGAAAGTTTTATTTTATTCCAAAATCGGGAAATGTGATTATGAATTGGATGGATGTGATTATGGATTGGATGAATAAGCACATACGTAGATTCAAGTTATAAGTGGTTAGAATTTAATGACGATAGATCCACCAGCACTACACGGTATAGTCAGCTGGAATATGGAAACACTATATCCAATACTGAGGAGGTGAGCTTTGAAATCGTAATACGCTAACGAATATGGAGTAGAAGACGTATAAGTGAGAGAAATAATAGTGACAGTGTTCTGAAGAGAGAGTTCCTGTTGCATCTTCACAAACTCAGGAGATTTTAGATCTCAGGTGATGCAGCAAAAAGTCGTGGAAATTGAACGATAACCTAAAGGTGTGTACTAGATTATTTTCAATTAGGTGAGATATCTCGGAACAAAGTGCGCTCTCGGAATGTTCAATCAGTGTGCGAGTACATTATTCTGTCTCTAACACCTTAGTCGTCTGTTGTAGAAGAATCAAGTTAAAGTCAGCGATATTCTTCTGTCGAGTCTGCAGAGATGCTTGTGCTATAAACAGCTCTTCACGTGATGTTCTAAATATTCGGTTAAACCATTACTCACTGAGTAAGCAGCTCGCAGACTTCTTCACTACTACTTACAATATTTTCAATAAAAATTTTATGACATTAGATTCCTTTTACTATTATAATACTAACTGTTCAGTCAGACGCCTGCGATATGCCTCCTTCTGACGCTGAGCCTGCTCCGATTCCTTGATCTGCTCATGCAATGCTGTAGGAAAATCTTCACGCACCACGGCATTGCGATAGCGATTACCCTTGTAGAAGTCATTGACTAAAGGAGAAATAGAAAGTGATTTTAATGATTGATTGATACATTTATAAATACCTACAAATAATACTTACTCTCCTGTGATTGCAGTTTATAGGCCAGAGCACCATCTTCACGCACCAACCATTCTTTGCACACTGTAAATAAAAAGAAGTATTCAAAAATCTTTAACAAATGTCATACTTCATTTCATAGCGTGTGATTCAATTTCAAAGTGGAATGAACTCTGTAACAAAATAACAAATAAATAAAACAAAAATCTTATGCGCAGGTGCGGAGAACCAAAACTTTTCGAAAAACAAAATCAAAATAACTAATTTTCCCTCCGACAGATCAGCTCGAAATAAAGTGATTGACAGCGTAAAGAAAGAACTTCAACTGCATTGAATATTTGAGTTATTGAAACTATAAACAAGCGATAAGAATTTAATAAGACTTTAACAATATCAAATTACCGCAAACAAAACTGAACAGAAACCTTATTGATGAGGATGTTGGCGTTGCACAAAGATAAATAAAAAATGAAGTATCTAAAGACCACACTTGAGTGCACAGACAGTCTTTCATTATTTATAAGATACTCGTACAATTTTGAAAACTGTTTTCGACAGTTTGAGCGCTATTTGTTCTAATATTAATTGAAAGTCAGCCACTTTTGCTGATGAGTCACGTCACATTCTGAGTAGAGATTACACTTTTAGTATGCCATGTTATTGTGTGCGATAAGATCTGTAGAATGTAGCATTTCAGATACATTTTGTATCTTTTGTATATGCAACTGTTTGAGGCGTGCAATACGCTGGTAGCGCGTGATCTTTATTTGATGCTGAAACACGGAATTAATTGAGTGTATGTAGTTGTATGCAGAAGAGTTCTATACGGAAACAAAGAAAGATTGTCTGCTTGAGGTTTGAGTTCATCGAGTGAGTAGTGTGTGTGTGTGTGTGTGTGCGTGTGTGTTTAAGTAGTTAGCTGAAGCGCGTGTTTTTTTTTCTACCCAAGCTGTCATTTATCATTAGTTTACGATGTCGTTATAAAGTGTCGCTTGTACACTACTAAGCGGTTTTCAGGTATATTTGTATGCATAATTTTAGGCAGTGTTTAGTACGAAGTGTTGACTCAATGTTTAGAATGCTTCTACTCAGAACAGCATAGATGATAAAAGTGTCAGTGCAGAATTTCTTCACCAAAGTACGTATAGGTAACTCATTATTCTTGAAATTTTGAATACAAAACTCATTTAAAAATTACTAAGCTGTTTATAGTTTCACCCAGAGTACTTCTCAAGATTCTTCATTTTGAGCTAATTACAGTAGATACATATATTTTATGCCTATTACTAGCACAATTTATGTATTTTCAAACTGAGTCTAAGCTTGACTCAGCTTAATACTCTAGAAACACTATCGTTCCTCAAAAGCAACTTTCGATTTCTAAAACATAAACCTTAAAAAAACAAATTTAAGAAGCTCACATTTCATGCATGTTATCAAATCAATCTTTACGCCGAGAACTAATATCAAACGAAATCATTAAACGTACACTTAAAAGACTCAATCAAACGAAAACTATTGTTACAAATATGAAAGTGAAGGTTTTTACTTTTCGAGTCTTCAACGTAGTAAACTAATTACTACGCTTTCTTTCTGAAACGGGGAAAAATTGAAAACCTCAACAAGAAAACATTATGATACAAAAGAAGAAAAGTACCTCTCTACCACTCTTTCATGGGCGTGAGGTATGTTTAATGAACTCATACAAAAAGCAAGCTGCACTTGGCAGCTGTCGTTTGCCCTTTAACAAACGGATGAGCGAGCGACATTTATGCGATTGTTTGTAAACAAGAATTGATTTAAAAGTTCAAGCATCATTTAATAGGAATAATTAATTTGGGTTATTCTATGAACTTTGGGTTAATCACAAAACTAAACTTTTGAAGCGTCTAAAGAATGCATATAAGTACCAAGATTGGTTCAAATCATAAAAATTAGACAGTATCATTTAATTTCACTATTGGCAGAAGCCACCGCAATCTAGGAGTTAGTAAAATGTAGTTTTTTTTTTTATAAAAATGCGCCAATACAAACAGATCGCTTGAACGCTATATGAGAAATTGTGTATTCAGCTCATACATATATTTCGTTTGGTTCTCTATAGGCTCACAGCGGCATTCTGACTTTTTTGGTTGCAAAACTCTTAACTTCGAAACAAAAAAAGAAATCGATATAAAGTTTCAAGTAGGAGAATCTTACCTAATCAATATTACAATAAAGATTCATTCAATAAAGTAAAACGGTATATTTCGTTTATGTAAATGTATGTAACAGTCAAAAAGAGGGGAGATAGGCTCTAAAAGTGCATGTCCGTCTGTCCGTCCGTCTGTACGTCCGTCTGTCCGTCTGTTTGAATGTCAAATTCTTCGAGACTAAAATAGATAGAGAATTCAAGTTTAGATACTTAGACTCTTTTCATTTTTCACTCGCCATTTTGAATTTTGAAAATCAGAATTCAGTATCGTAATCAGCGACTCCAAAAACTCCTAAATATCGAGTTTCAAATAGATTGAATGACTTATTCCAAAATTTGTACACCATTTTGGGTCCGTCTTGCTGTTTTCGGAAATTTCGGCATCATATTTGTATACAGTGACCTCAAAAACTGCAGAATACTAAGAAAACGACTTTGAAAACAATCTATTGAAAAAAATGTTGCTTATTTCCCCTCTTGCGGTGAAACAGTTGTTTAATTATTTATTATCTAGATTGGTTGATCATCCCTTGTAGGAGGAATTTTGCCAGTCAAAAAAAAAAAAAAAAAAAAAATCAGTTATCATAGCCCGGTAAAGGTCTCCATTGAAGCAGACGATAGTTCCACCGTCATTTTCGATTTAGAACGGTCCAACTAGTGTTTTCGTATAAAATCCGGCCCAAACTGTAATCCGTTGATCATGAAAAGGTTTCTCATGAATTTTCTAACGCTTTGCAGTGGCATAAATCCGACCATTTCATTTATTTAAGGTTTCGTACAGTGGTTTTCAGCTTTAATTTAGGCCAAGTCATACAATATCTAAGAGTGTGTGATGGGCACCTATTCAAATGTAGCTCTTTCTAATTCAAGAGAGCGTTCATATCTAGTTTCAAATCGATGTTTTAAGAATTGAGTTGGTAAAAGTTGTAAATACAGATAAATAAACAGCTCGTCTACTTGAATTCATCAAAATTTGATGTTATGGTGCGATTGGTGAGTTTAGATGTTTTCTTCATATTTATTATGCTTTCTAGTTGTTGCTCATTTAAAACTTTTTAATCAAACCTTGCACCTACATACTAACTTAAAGATACATACTCGTATATACAAATTTATATGGAAAAATAGATAAGAAAACATATTCGATGGACGCAATATCGTTCACCGATCATACCAAACCAAACCAAACCAAAGCCAAGCAAATCGAACCAGAAGCCCTGTAGGAGCAACTGCTGCTCATTAAATGCGCACACATTGCGAACAAAATATTTATGCCGATTGCTGTTCGCGAGCGCATCTTCATCAAGTAAAACAACTGCTGCAGATACTTATTTTTCTTCTTCAGCTGCTGCGGCGTTGTTACACATGTTGATGACTTCAAGTTGCCGCCGCTGCTGCTGATGCCCATGCTTAAGGTCATTTTTAGCGTTGACTAAGCGTTCGCAACAATGTTCAAAGAGTCGCATCTATGAACTGCTTACATACCAAAGCAGCTAAAAGTATCTGACAGATACATTCCGAAAAAAAAAAAAAAAAAATTATATATGTGTGCAGCAGCGAACAAAGACTACTAAGAGGCCTACCATTTGCTTCCTCGGAGGCGGTGGCGGCGTGTTGAGGTTAAAATTGTAGCCAGGTTTTCCTGTTTACCAAAACGACTTCGATGCCTGACTGCCTGCCTGCTTGCCTGCCTGAAACGTTTTCTGAATATAACAACCTTGAGTCAGGTTTTTCCACTTTCCGTTGCCGTCAACTGATCTATGCGCATTTTTATATGATTAGTTTTTCGTTTTTTTTTTCCTGCATTGAAATTGAAATTTTTTGTCGAACATATTTGTGTGTATTTTTGTTTTTTGTTTTTTGTTTTTTTTTTTTTAAATCTATCCATCTATCTAACGCTGTTAGCGTGTTCATAAATTTTGAGCTCGTCAGGCGGCTTTCTAATTTGGTTGTTTGCCGCTTTTTCAGTTATTAGTTGCTTTAAATTTTGAACTTTTTTCTTTCCTAACTGAGATATGGAAAATATGTATAATTTTTCAGTGTATCTGTAAGATACAACTCATTGTATAACTTTCCAGACGATCGCACATTTAAACTTTCGATTCATTAATATTTCGATCCATTCATGCACATATTGAATTTGCTGCCAAGTTGTGCTTCAATGAAAATTTTAACGAAAAACAAAAAAAATAAAAAACAACTTTGTAGCAAAAAGGCACGAAAAATCATTGATGGAAGCCTTTCAAGTGCATTTGACGCTCGATTTTATTTTATTTTTTTTGTGTTTACATAGATTTTTCGCTGTTTTGTTTATAAACAAAAAACTGCACGTACTAAATATGTATGTACTCGTATTGTAGATATTATATATTTTAATATTTGTTGTTCGCAACTATTCACTTACTTGAAATTTAAATATTCTAGCCATAGAATATTACTTAAAACCTTTGTTTTGCTTTGTTCTCAGACTCAAGACAATATTTTTGCATTATTTTTGCTTGGGATTTTCTTTGTTATACTTTTGTAGTTGGTTTTTATTTTGCCATGTGTAACCAAATACAGAAAATGCTGCTTGGATCATTAGCGTTCAGCATAAACATACAAGTGCTGTTAGTTACATACGATATACATATGTAAACCGTTATATGCGATGTTATATAAGCGTTGCGATCTATTTATTATGACTTTGAGTGGATGGTGTTACAATACTTGTATTTACATTCATGTTAACACTGAACAGATTGAGTTATTGAAGCATTGAACTTTATAAATGGGTAAGAAGAGCTGTCAGAATATGTGTATATTTTGAAGTATTGCATATCACTTAACCCCAAAACAGAGAGTCGTGTCTTGGTATAAGATACAATTAAAACATTGCATTGAAAATAGTTTAAAATCTCTACACATTTCAACTAGAATGAATTTCAACTTTAATGAAAATTTACGAATTTTGGAAACATGGCTTTATAATGGGCGCGCTCAGCAGAACTAATCGCTGACTGATTGGTGATTACTGATTACTGATTTTATACAATAAATTTATTACGACAGCTTGAAGTAAAACTATTCAAAACTAATGGCTTTTCAGAGGAACAAAAGTAAGCAAAAATTTAGCAGCCGTTGAGAATCGTCAGCATAAATCAGTAATCAGTTAGCAAAATTTTCTGCTACTTATGCAATATACTTTAAACTTGATATCTATTCCGTAATTATTCTTTTTGAATTTGAAAATATATTGAGTTACTTGTTAAACAGTTTGAATCGGTCCACTCTATATCATAAAGTAGAACTCTCTGATTGAAATGATCCATATATACAAGTATACTCGTATACGAGTATAAATGAATGTTTGTATGATTATTCGTTATAATCGTCTAAACATTTGGCCCGTTTATTATAAAATTGTATATAATTTAAAAAACAAATTTGGATACTGCCACGCCCACTCCATATAATAGAAAATCTAAAATCGTCATATCTCAGTAACTAATTGACGCATATAGATACGATTTAGTACAAATGTACTAAAATTATCACGAAAAAAACAGCAAAATTGTCGTGCTGAGTGCTCTGGTTGAAGTGTCAGTTAATGTATTTTCGTTGTTGGATTTACACATGCAATACGCGTTGCCACGCCACCATATGAGATTTGGTACATCTGTAAAGAGCACCGGAAAAAAGATACCACTTCCACACATAATAGAAAAACAAGAGGAAGGGGTAGCAATGCTAGTATGCATACTGATTAGGTTAAGTTAGGTTAGGTTAGGTTATGTTAGGTTAGGTTATGTTAGGTTATACTAGGTTATATTAGGTTATATTCGGTTATGTTAGGGTTATGTTAGGTTATGTCAGGGTTATGTTAGATTATGTTAGGTTATGTTAGGTAATGTCAGGTTATATTAGGTTATGTTAGGTTATGCTAGGTTTTGTTACGTTATGTTAGGTTACGTCAGGTTATGTTAGGTTATGTTAGGTTATATTAGGTTATGCTAGGTTATATTCGGTTATGTTAGGGTTATGTTAGGTTATGTCAGGTTATATTAGATTATGTTAGGTTATGCTAGGTAATGCTAGGTTTTGTTAATTTATGTTAGGTTATGTTAGGTTATGTCAGGTTATGTTAGGTAATGTCATGTTATATTAGGTTATGTTAGGTTATGCTAGGTAATGCTAGGTTTTGTTAGGTTATGTTAGGTTATGTTAGGTTATGTCAGGTTATGTTAGGTTTCGTTAGGTTATGTTAGGTTATGTTAGGTTAGCTTAGGTTAGATTAAGTTAGGTTAGCATGTGGTGGCTGGGTGCGCACAAAGCCCACACACGCTTTAAGCTGGGATCAGCCCGTTGTGATACCAATTGGATGTTTTTTAAATACTTGTGTCATCAATCTTGAAAATCTCTGATAAATTATGTAGGAAATACTTCGCCAATTGTACGAATCTAGTTATAGACTATCTGGAGTTTTGACGGCTTATTTCTACCGAAATCGTTTGAAGAGGTTCCCAACCTCCTGGCATCTACTTCTATATATTAGACAGTGGCCTGTGTCGGAATAATAAGCCATGAATGGAAAGTGTTTTGTAGATGTACATAGAAGCCATCCGAAATGCTTGTACAACATTCTTAAACACTTCAGAGAAACAAGCGATCCCCTAACCCTAACGATTTTTTAAGCTAACTACGAGAATAGATTTATATGGTTTTATTATGATTTTTTCATTGAGTATATGTATATGTAGTATAGTCTTTCGTTGCAAAAATAGCACTATTATTTGTTTCAACTTATTGTACACTGGCTCTCAATACTACAAACTGTGTATAACTTACTTAATTTTATGGAGCAGATAATGTCTTCTAAAACATAAAAAAGTTCAGCACTGCTCGTCTTTGTACGCAGAACATTAATACTTCCTAGATTTCATGACTTCTTTAAACTGTCTCTCATATACATTTTGAACTCTGACATTTGATTTACTGCTGACTGCCTGCATGTTTGTTTTAAACGATTGCTTGCTTGTGTTATCACACTTCATTGCATTTAACTAAGTGCAGTTCAAATGGGGCAAACTAATTTAAGGCTTAATTTTTAACAAGTTTATTAAGTTTTCTAATTAATTGCAGCTTAACTTGACGCACTTAATTCCAGCTGATTTCTGGTTATCTTCTTTTCAATTCTTAATAACTTTCAGGTATTTGTATCTGAGTATGCAGAAATTCAACCGAAATCAGGTGACGCATGTGTCATACTGGTTTTTAGAGTTTTTCATTTTAAATATTTACACTGCTGACCCAAATTAGCAAAAGACAGTCTGTATGAAGAACGTATTGCGACACCCAAAAGTACAAAAAGTAAATATAAATGTAGCTACATACTACAAAAGGTTAACTGTTAGCGTTGCGCATACTTATGACAAGAAACCAGTTCAAGATACTTTTTTTTTTTTTTTTTTTTTTAACACATTTTGCATGTTTATTCTAGATTGTTGTACCGTTTATTAGCCTGTTCACGCGTTAAATCATGCCATGACTTGAAACAGCTGTTTGAATTTACTTTCGCGCTAATAGTATCTTTCATACGAAAGAATCTCAATATGTGTATCGGAATTTCATTTTAAAATGTATTTTGTCTGCTTGCTCAATAGTAGTTAATATATTTACGGGCAGCGTCTATAATTTCTGATTTCCTGTAAATAATGTTTTTATTTTAGGTATTTTTTTTTTCAATTTTGCTTTTTTGCGCTTAACCAAACAACAGTAGCCAATTTAATATGCTGACGAATGGCGCGCGTTGTTATGCATATAAAAAAGATTTAAGCTCCATTGGAAAAGTATCTAAAAAATAGTACAAAAAAAAAAAAAAAAAATCAAAAAAAAACTTTTGTAAGCAAGTCGCTGTCCGTCTGTAAGCATAAAACTCAACAAGTTATGTGTAATCTGAGCATTGCGTTCAATATTGCAGCACAGACAGACAGACAGACGGTCACAGTAGCTGTCTGCATATTGAGGCTTAAATTGTGTACGAGTTCTGTGCTGAGTTTCATTTTAAGATACTTTGTAAGTCTCAACGGTCAGCAGAAACTCAAATGCATTTGCTGAACAGAACAAAAAATTGATTATATGCTTTTGTTTTGTTTTTTTTGTGCCTTATTGGTTGATTCGACTTGGTGTGCTTGAGTCTGTCCGTCTGTCTGTCTGTCTTCTGACTGGGTTTCATTTGCTTAGGTGCACTTCGGAGTCTCTATTGGCAAACGTGCAAGAAATGCTATATGATGGCATGCAAGTAGCTTCAAATTAACTGAAAAGTTCATGGCTTGCGGAAGTGTGGCAATTTTGTTAGCGGTACTCTGTAGTATCTACAAATAGTTAGTACCGCGTTGAAGTTAATTAATAAAACCATAAAAAATGAATGAACAAATTGTTGAGGGAAGAAAAGTTTGCAGTATTGTATGCAAATTTAGTTTGAGACGTAACAATACATATTTAAACGTAGTTTTGCTTACGGACGGACGCACGGACGTACGGATATAGCGAATATATTTATCGTACTTTATGGAGTTTTCAATTGCTTCTTCACTATGTTACATGTATGTATTTTAAGATCTAAATAAACTGAAAATATCACGCTTTCAAATATTTTTGTGCAGGGTTTACAAAAAAAACTTCATCAGAGAAAGCAACATTTTCTTTCTTTTCGAAGTATCTTGAAATCTAATTGAACGACTTGGGATAATGCGTTTGTCCTGGTATGCATAAAAATATGATAAACAGTGCGCTGTTTCTGAGAAGCATGTTATAAGTACCAAAATTTGTAATGTGTGGCCAGCAGACTGATGAGGACTTGTAGCTGACTTGTGCGTACATTAGATATTGTGTAACTTGTGAGCGATTTCATCGATTGTTCTGATATTTATAGAGTTTGCCACTATCGATCAGGAAAACATTAATAGCTATATAGAATTTTTAAAAAAATGCTAAGTAAAAGACAAGTTGCACAAAGATGACGATTCTCTGCATATATAAAATATATGTAACTGTAGCACGCAGGTGCCACCAACTATAGCTTGGATGCACTGTAGCCGATCTATTAGTGTATGTCTAACTGACTGGCAGACTGGCATACAAAATAAAAAAAAGTGGTGTATAGATACTTTTAAGCAGAACATATACATTTTAACGTTCATAATTCGAATCTGGTTACAAAATTGCTCGGAGGCAGTTTTCTATAACTATATTTTGACCAGATCAGATTCTATCTTTTTGTTTTTTGTTGGACAAGTTGTACACAGGAGTAGGGACGAATGTAATTTTTTGTCTAAAGTACTGCGTCGAAGGTAATTAAAAACCAGGTAACTCTCTCGACTAATCGCAAAGGTCTGAGTTCTCCCTCTACTCTCTCAGTTCTCTCAAATTGTTTAAAAAGTACATCAAAAGGTTAACAACAACAACAACATGTTGGCGAGCATCAGTGGAGAGCGTGGCTTCATAGTGTTGTTGATAAAATTTTAAAAGAAGAGGAATCAATATATCTTCGCGCCTGTGGTCGATAGCAATATGCTGAGAACAACATGTTGGTCATACTTAACTCTCTCAGTATTAAAGAAACACAGAAGAGAGCGAATACGTTTATATGGGCCTTAATGGGCCTTAACCAAATGGTACTGAACTGTTTTGTATTGTCGCTATATGGTTAAATTTCAACCACAGAAAGAACACTAGTTTATAAACTTTGAGTTGAAATCTTGCAGCAAAAATGCTCTAATTCTCTGGATATTTTTGTTGTTGTTGTTGTAAAAAAATACCTTCTTTTCGGAAACCTAGCATGAAAGCATTTCTTTATATATTTGTACACCCAAATCTAGTGTCCCAAATCTAGAGTTCAAATTACATTTACTCTAGGACACTTCTGAAATGTTTTAACAGCCTTGGCAGAGAAGTTCTTCGAACAATATATGAGAACATTTTACAATACATAAACTACGTGTTCAAAGAGGTATACTGAGTATTATTTCTACTTTGTACAAAACTACGAAGCACTTTTTAAATTTTAATCAAATAAATATTTCTTTCAATCAACTCCAGAGCGTTGCTTGAACCCTTTTATGCGTATATGAACAATCAACTAATTAAAAATTACAACATTTTGAATAATTATAGTGCGAATTTTTTTCCTTTTTTATCTGTCGTTCACACACTTGGAATGTTTTTCTGTCTCTGTGGTTTTTTGTTATGCTAATCAAAATAGCGTGTTTGACTAAGAAAAAAAAAAAAAGAAAAGATGTTTACTACAAATATGAACAGCTGAAAGCAGCCGATGGCAGCAACTTTCACGTTCTCATATGTGAGACGGGACAGCACCATCATCATCATCATCATTATTATCAACTTTACTCATGGTAGCAGCAGCAAAAGCATCGTCATCATCATCATCATCATTATCAGAAGCAGCAGCTCGAGATCGAGTAAATGAACAAACGCCTCATTGTATACAAAAGCAATTTAGTTTGAAAGTTTTTGAAGCGATAAAGCTGACAGTTGAACCGAAAGCAAATTTTTATTTTATGTTGATTTATTTTGCTGAGTTGTTTTTTTCTTTGCTTTAAATGATAAAAAAAAATAAGCACAGACAAAAGGGAAAATATTGCAACACTTTCCATTTAATGAGGGAATGAACCGTAGTAGCAGATACTCTTATGGAGGGAGACACTAGTACAAGGCAACTGCAACATGCATGCAGATTTATGTTTCTACATATTTGGTCATATTTTTTTTTTTCAGATGCATCCAGAATGCTGCATGTGCAAAAGATAGAAAATTTTAACTGTAGCTAAACCGAAGCTTTAATACTCTTCAAATACTATGAAAATATGAAATAATACTCTGGAACTGAGAAGATCTAGCACAGAATGTTTATCTAATTTGTAGTCTGTTTAGGATTGCCGAACTGTGTTGTGTTGCACATAGTTTTAGCCTCCATACTATAGAGTTCTGTGCCGCAAATTTGTGGCGAAGACGTTGCAGTTACTTGTTTGTAGTTATAATAAGAAAGTGTTGCATATTTGGATCCATAGATCCATATGCTAGCTATATTATATTAGAGTTCAATGTGAGATTTTGTTGCATAAGTATTTATAAATTATCCTGGAGTCACAAAAGTGTACTAAGTAACAGGCCGAGAGTTGCATGGCAGATCCCATGAAGTATATATATTCTTCATCAGCATTAAAAGACGATCAGTGTGCGTAGGCCCATCAATTCGTCCGTTCGTCTTTCGTATGTTGGAATAACGAAATTTTGGAGACTATAAAAAATAGAGCCTGAACTTTGAATTTTTGATTCGATTGATACACTCGCAGTTCAAATGTAGAAAGACCACGCCCACAATAGAGCTATTTGTCTCTTATTTGCATACATATTTAACATTGGCGCCATCTAGATGGCTTATCATAGAACTAATACAATTTCATTGGTCACCATTGGACATAATTGGTCATCAACTTTAGCTTTGTTAGCGCTTTTTAGTTATTTTTGGTTCAATGAAATTTTAAACACTGAAAAAGGAGAACTTACGACTGAAGAATTCTTACTTATTAATACATAAAATTTATGTTTAAAACAGTTTAAATCTTTCTAAATGAAATAATTCACTATACTTCAAAATGGGCGGTGAGTTTGTATGTGAGCTATTTGTATATTTCAAAGTGCGAGTGGCAAAATTTTTATAAACGCTATCAGCTTGAAAACAATCCTATTAATCTTTGCGAAAATACACTACAAACTTGTCAAAGTCAATAGCAAAGTCAGAACCCATTAAATGACTAAAGAATGACCGAAAAATTACTCAAATGAAACATTGTAAAAAGTACCGGATGTAATAATAGTTTCAAACCTTAAATCGCCGAAGTTATGCATTATTGGTCATTATTACACTAACCGGTCATACCCAAAAAAAAAAAAGAAACAATACAACAAAAATGATGGATGAAGCCAAATAATAACTACGAACAGATCGATACAACTACATAAATCCGGATTCGGTAGAAAGCATACCACGATCGATCTGTTTCATCGCATAACTCACGTCAACGGAGATGCACTTGAACGCATAAGTGTCTACGCTGCAGTCTATCATGATGTTTTGCAAGCATTTGACAAAATTTGATACGATGAATTAAATTACAAAATGAATATTGTGCTTCGAGAAGTATACACAACGATACTTGAATCCTACTTATCTAAATGCTAATTCTGCTTTAAACGAGGCAAGCGCAAATTTGACCTGGACTGGACTTAAAAAAAAAAAAACAAAATTTACAAATCTTTATTATCGCCCTCAAAATAGGCTCCTTTTGAGTCAATACAAGCATGCCAAGCGGTTGATCCAATTTTCCATATGCTTGTTATACGCCTCGGCCGGGATAGCCTTTAGTTGCTTCGGCGAATTTTTTTTTTATGTCCTCAATCGACTCATGACGCGTTCCCTGGAGCGGATATTTGAGTTTCAGAAACAGAAAAAAGTCACAGGATGCTAAATCTGGTGCATACGGCGGTTGTGCGATGACTTTTGTTTCATGTTTGGCCAAAAACTTCGTCACATCAACAAATTTTACAAAAAATTCAGGTCTTTTGGTACGAGTCTGGAGGCGACGCGTTTCATACCCAACACATCAACCAAAATGTGTTGAGTCGATCCATAAGAGATGTCTCTGATATCTTTCTAATGTCAACTCTACGATTTTCAAGCACAATTTCCATCACTTTTTCGATGTTTTTGTCGTTAACAGAAGTGAATGGACGACTTGCATGAGACAAGTTTTCTACGATTTCACGACCCTCACTGAATGCTTTATGCCAGTCAAATACTTGCGTTCTCAGTGTCCTCAAAACACTTTTGTAAGATTTTGAATGATTCCGTTGCCGTTATTCCATTGGAAACACAAAATTTCAAGCAAAGTCGTTGTTCAATTTTTTTTCCGCTGTGAAACATAGACAGTGACAGCCAACTTAAGAAGAAGAAAAATTACCGATTCGGTTTAAATCCACCAGTCCGGGCCAATTTCGTTCCAGAGGTATATAATATACACTTGCGATTGATGAAAATGCATCTGAATCAATGTAGGAGCTGCGTAGATTAATGTGACCGCAATAACTAAAGTGTGGAGAATAAAACTTAATAAACAAAAATCGGTTCATATCGGTATCTCCAATAAGAACATCATATGTATGCTGCGGTACATAAACATAGTTAAAATAATAAATTCGAACACTGCAAAAAATTTATTGGTGCGCCTTGCACGAATGCATTCGTTTCATACTTTTTAACACGAAATCTCCGAAACTGAGTGCAGAAGTATAGACGGATCGACATGGATTGATGTACAGGTCTTTTCAAACAGATTCTGAACCAACGCGTTACACACTTTCTGGAAAACTAATAATACTCTTTTCACACTATATATGAAGGGTATTTAAAAAAAAAATAAAAATATAATGCATGATGAGAGCGTGTGTACAGAGTAATTTCTTTTATTATATTGTAGCAGTCTTTTGTGTATATGGAGTTGGTTATTTTATTTTAGTGCCTACTGCTAGTTGGCTGCTGCGGCAGCCTTTCGCTTGATTTGGTGCAAAGCAAGCATGACATGCCATGCCGCACGGATCGGATGTAGTAGCTTACAGCAACAGCAACAGCAGCGGCAGCAGCCGCTTCAGTCAGGCGCATTCAAATGGCCCCCACTAACAAATTGCACAGAGCTAGCAACACTTGCTCCATTACATACATACATATGTATACTGCATACAGACACTGCATACAGATACACTAAACTACACCACAATACACTTTACAACACTCCACTACACTCTGTCAGCCAGTTCACTTGCTCGAGTTCTTTGTGGCCTGAATTTTTGTGTTGCAGCATTTGGCGTTGCGCCTTTGTTGCAAATTCTTATTTTTTATTTTTTTTGTTGTCTTTGTGGCATGAGACTGAGACTCCCTTTGCTGCGGCATGCGGCATGCATCATGCAGCAGTTGTTGTTGGCAATAAAAGCAGCGTGCAGTAGAATATAAGAATGCTATACGCCTGATGTTTGACTGACAATATGAGCGACAGTTGGAAGGACGATTTGAATAGATGGACAGATAGACAGACGGACAGACATTGAGACAGATTGTGGTGGAAATAAAATTTTGCATTTCGCTTTTTATACACTGCACAAACCAAATGGAGAATTGAAAACTGAAATTAGTTTGGCTATACAGTTTTCTATACTGAGTACTTGATTGTGCCACGCCTACTACTATCGGGTGTATTGATTACATTGCATGCTCAACCAAGCAAATTTAAAATTGCTTTAAATTTGCTTTCAATTATCGATTTTATATTCTCTCATATTCTCATATTAAGAATGAACTCCAACCATCTACGATGAGCTTGGTATACCCTGGGTTAACCAGAAGATAATCAGACGAAGATAATGCAGAAGTGTGATCACCCAAATAATCTATAGGATAATAGCTTTTCCACCAGTATAGTTAAGCGTTATCAACGTCTTGACGTTCCATTCAGAGTACAAGATTGTGTAGTGTATAAAACTTTCGATTCAATCCAAAATTCACATTTGTGTCTTGTCTTTTATATTTTATGGTCTTTTTTGTGGCACTCTTAATTTGACTAGGATAAAATGCTGTTGGAAGGTATGCGTGTTGTTGACCACTTTTGCAGAAAATGTGTTAAGTGTACGATGATTCATTTAGTTAAGAGGCTGGAGAGCAAAAATAAAAAATAAAAAGATTGAATGCACTTTTTGGAATCTGCATACATGCCTACGTTCCTACATATATACATATGGAATTTGCTTTTGCATTTGTTCTATTTCGTTGTGCAAAAGTTTTAAAATTTTATAATGCTTTACAAAAAAAAAAAATGTTTGAATTAAAGCTTAGTATGCATTATATTTTCAAGCAATAGTTTGAAGTAGTCAATAGATGAATACAACTGTAGAAATTCAGAGCTAGACTAAATATAGAAGCTACTATATTCTGTGGGTTATCAAAAAAACCACTATATAGATTTTTAGCAGAAAGCATGTAACACAAAACAGTCTGTTCAATTAAAAACAGTTAATGTGTTACGCGACATCAGGACACTACTAAACATTTTAAGTTTTCAAAGAGCATAAACTATGTGCAAAACTACTAACTGCTAAAGTGCGCTATGTTGCTAACAATTGCGTTACGCACATAGTACAGAATAATATTAAAGCGAAAGATATATTTGCATAAGCAACAACAACATAAACGGCACTGCGACAAATGCTGCCTCCTGTGCACAGTATTTCACTTTATATGCAGCTAACTGTTAACACTTATTGAATAACGGTTTGAGAAAGAGAGAGAGAGAGAGAGACAGAGAGATAGAGACAGAGAGAATTATGCGTGCGTCATTCGTATGTATTTGATATTGATCTTTGCTACTACGCCTGAAGCTACCTTCCTTTCCCTTTCTCTCTTCATCATCGTTCTTGCTGATTTGAAGTTTTGATACAGATGTACGAGTATATGTACAATTCTCAATTAAAACTTAACAAGCGAGCTAACGTAAAAGCTACCCTAGCTAGCATTGGAAGTTATGATCAATTGCAGATTAAATTTCAAATCGAAGAAAAAGGAGTTGGAAACAGCATTCTCAACTCAAGTTTGAGTCTACATAGAAGTCTTGAGTTTACATAGAAGCAAGGAGACAAAACATGCTAGAAAGCAACCATGAAATGATTAAGTTAAGTTTCTGTAAACGTTTCCATCAACCTGCTCGATAAGAAGTGAGCATCTAGGTTCGTTAGTCCCTCTGTCTGTCCGTATGAATGACGAGATCTCGAAGAATGTTGAAATTGGACTCATCAAACTTGTATAATAGCATTCTCCTATAATCTTTTCTGCTAGAATATATAAATTTAAAATTCCAACTACTTTAGGGGGTAGCGCTTTTATAAACTTTGCTCCAAATTAGTGTATTTTACTTTATACCGTTAAAATATCTCATATAGTTCGAGACAGCACTACTATAGAATATAGCTCTCATGCTACACATGCTATTAAAATAAAGTGTGACATTCATAAAATTAATTATGGTCAAGATAAATCTGAATGTCCAGTTTTGAAGTATCTAGCTCTTATAGTTTCTGAGATCTGTTGTTTCATACAACCAGACGGATAGACGGACAGACGAACATGTGTAAGCGACTCAGTTTTCGATGCCGTTAAACAATATATATATATATAGTCTGTGGGATCTACCAAACCTCTATCTGCTTCGCAAAATCATTCACCTAAACATATTAAAACTGTGCACATTTTTTTCTACAAATGCTTCTTGTGGTTACTGCTGATAAACCTTATAATGAATCCTTATATGAGCGCTTCTAATCGTTTACAAACTAGGTACTATGACGCTGTGCACAGTTTTGATAGAGATTAAATACAAAACTGAAGAAACTGTGATATATACCCGCATATTGCCATTTATGATGAAATTGTTATTTAAAATTGTTTCATTGAGTTTCAGATACATTTTATAAACCCATATCAAATACAAGTATATTGTATCTTAAAGATTCGTTGCCAAAATTCATGCAATAATTGTCACATTTCATTTGTTACTCACCTTCATTGACATGACCCGATCTGGGCAGTGACTCCTTAGTGGTTTTTGGTGCTGCAGCAAAACTATTCGTTGTAAAGTTATTCATATTGATTGTTGTATTTATTTTTAAAATATTTCCAGACAGTTGAAAGCCAAATTATTTATTTAACACACAGAAACAAAAACCGCGCATCGAAATGTTTGCCTAAACAGGTGAATAAATTATGAGCTCAAGGACGAATTAGGCCGCTTGTATTTTGGTTTTCAGTTCGCAGCGGTAATACTTGTTGAAGAAATGTATCTGAAGCGCACAACGTACAAAATCGACAACAAAAACAAGCGACGAACGACGAAACAGCAGATGAAGATAGAATAGCAAAAACTCGTAACTATAAATTTTGTTAGTTCGCAGTGACTCTGAAGCCGCCTCTGGCGCGTTGATTTCTATTTAATTGCGCATTTATGTTGAATTATTTCACTCACTCGCTATTTAAAACAACAATAATAATCAAAGTTGAGGTTGACAATTTTCCACGCCCGTTTTCATTGCATTTAATTTAGATTTAATAGCGCTGTGTCAGTTCAAGTTGAAAGCATTGAGCGCCGGAAGAGAGTGCAATGAAGATCAAAAGCCTTTTCGGAGTTGTTGAACATAAACTTTTGTTTTAGTATTTATAAAATTTATAAATAAACTTCAAAAAATTGAGAACGAAGTAATTTAAAAAATTCACTCAAACATAGATACACAAACACGGACACAACACAGATAGGGCACAGTATACGCGCGTTTAAATGTTGCAGCTGCCGCGACTCAATGCAATTTTTTTCTACTTTATTTTGTTGTATCTGTTAGATACATTCGAACTGCGACGACGACGACGACGACGACATTGTTAGTGTTTTAATGGTGTTAACTGAGTGTGTAGTGACAATATTATTTGAAATTGCCGTTCAAGCGTTCGCACAGCTCATACAACAACGACAGCCGAGCGGCGAATGTGCGCTGTGAGTGCAGTTGAAACGCTTGGAATAGCTGCAGATACTTTTATGTTTACAACAACGACAATCAACAACAATTGTTGAAATGAGCGTGTGTAGCATATTAGTTGATAGAGAGGAAGAGCGCATATTGCATGTGCATTACGAAACAGTGCTGCCAAGCAGTGGTTTTGTTAAAACGCCGTTAGTTATTAATTTGTTTCCAAATATTATGTATTTGCTGCAGATACTTTTGTATCTTTTTGTAAAATAATGTGTTCTAAAATGAAATTTTGTATATAATTTGTTTTGTTGCGCATTATTTCTATGATTTCCGCCTATTGTAATACAGTTTTGTGCCTTAGTCTAGACTCAAACCAGCAATGCTGCCAATCTGTTGTTTAGTATATCTGCACTTTGGTATGTCAGTTCAGTACTTTTGTACCTACAAATATATACTCGTCGACAGAACTGGTTTTTGTATTTATTCACTCAAAGCTATTTGAACTCTTTTTGATTGCTTGTTAAATTCCTGAGCAAGTTATTAATTTTAGAAAGGATTGGAAAAATAATTTTATCATTATAAATTGCTGTCTTAAGAATTTTTCATATGAAAGCTGTGTGTATAGTAGACTGGGCTGTATATAGAAAATTTAAGCTCTGTGGAAAAATATAAATAAGTCCCGCAAAGCTTCATCCGAGAACTGCCCATACTCAAAATGCCTGTTATAGGTCAGACTTGCTGCATTTTTAGCTGGAGTTCCGCTCATATATGTATTTGGATTGTTCTGTTTAAAACTAATAGTGAAAATATCTGTAAATGCCAAATAATAGTGAATATGTCTGCACATGATATTTTCAAGATCAAAACATAGAAAACCTGGTACTTCTGTTTTCTGATTTCAAAGAAAAATGTTCAAAATCCCAAAAAAATTTGGCATTTTTTTCACAAAATAATTAGTTTTTTGATCATCAAGAGTTATGTATTCTAATATACTTGTATAATGTTGTATTGCAATTGAGACCACAGTTGCATGTGCGGTTACAGATTAATCCGATCAGTAGAAGTGGTTGGAAATTGAGTTCCAAGATGTGAACATAACATAACATACAAACAAACACACACAGTAAGTTTAATAAAATCTTGTATTAAAAATAAGAGTTATTTATTGATCTTAAAAACATCATTGGCGATACATGCCAATTCAACATTATTTGCATGCTCAAAGCCAAAAAATACGAACGAGTAGTTTTAGTAAGCATAATCCCAAGATATTATCTTATTTCGTCAGAACATAAACTCAAAAAGTCTTTACAGCCACTCAAAAATAAAAATAAAAACAATGCTTGCCTGGAGGGAGGCAAAAAGAACTTCGGATGCGGTTTCAGTGATCCCAAAAACATGTAAGGCTAAATTTTATGATATTTGTTCCACTGAAAACGGACATATAACGCTCAAAGGGACACTGTGTTTTTGTGGTATCAGTCGAATAACAAACTTCGAACAAAGAGCAAATATCAAGTTCTGTTTTAAACTGGGTAAAGCTATTTTTACCCAAAACATTTCAATTGATGCAGCAAGTCCTGTGAGTTTTGGTGATGATTGTTTGTCCCGTAAGCAGCTCAAGGAAGATCGTACAGTAGGACAATCATCCAGCTCCTTCGAAAACCATGGTTACAGAAAGTAACATTGAAAAAGTGCATAATGAGAAGAGATCTTCATTGCAATGCATTGAATTGGAATTGAAAATATCCAACAATTTAAAGCATTGCATTTTGATTTGATCAAAAAAGGGACCAACAAAGCGAGTGTGGTGTTTTCAATATGAACCCGAAACCAAGCATCAATGTACAAGATATATGCACAAAATCGAACCAAATCCGAAGAAATTACGAAAATCATTTTTCGACCGATAAGACGAACACACTGTCACTTTAAGCGTTATATCTCCGCTTCCAGTGGACTAAATTTCATGTAGTTGAACCTGAAAGTATGGAGAAGCTTGCAGTTTTCGATGTTTTCGATAGATGGAGTCACTAAGGTAGAATTTTTAAAATAACTTTCGTTTTCCGTGGGACTCACTTTGCATAATAAGAATGCTCTGATCTTCATGTAGCAGTATGCTTTTTCTTAAGGGAGCATTTAATTTTTCCTTCTTAACCAATCTTCTTCAGAAAAATATATGGGATTGCAACTCTTTTAACAACTTACTGTGAATTTAACTAAAATCTAACGAATGGCAGTGGGATATATGGACATATGAACTCATTATTCTTTGGATGGAACAAATGATGCGTTTTTGTTTCAATGTGAATTATAATCTGATGACTTTTTGGACCATATTATGCTCTCACAATGATTATGACTTTTCCCTCCAATCATGCTTAAATTATCTGCTGGAATATAATTTTCACAATAATATTTAAGCAACTGTGCAGTTTAGAACTTTTTTCGTTATCGTTCAACGTCCTTGTCATTTTTGATTAAGCTTTTTGAAGTGCATAGTTACTACAGAATATATATATATATATATATATATATATATATATATATATATATATATATATATATATATATATATCTACATATATCGATTTAAAACTGACTACAATGTCACTTTTTTACGTTTTCATTCATAAAAAATATGCAGTAGCAGAACAGCTGTTGTGGTGGGCAAAGTAGGCTGATAAGCGACATGACTAACAGATACTTATGTATCTCAAGTGTTTATGCATGCGTAATAATGCAAACATTAAACGGATTACAATGATATCAGGTGATGCGAAACTGATGTTCAGATACATTTTAAAACAATAGAGAGAGAGAGAGAGATTCTATAAATCAGATCAAAGTATTTCAAAGTGCAAAAACAATTTTTAACTCAAACATTTACTAGAAACAATGCAACATACGAAAAATCAACTGCAATGAGTTTCAGTATTACTACCTGTAAGATGAGAGAGTTACGTATCGAGTGCGGGAGGTAGAGAGAGATTCAAAGTCTAGACTACAGATACAAACACAAAAATATTTTAGCTATTATCGAAGAAACAACAACAAAGCGCAGAGTATAGATCAAAGAAAGAGCGCAGCAGTTGAGTATCTTTTTCAATTGTACAAGTATCTGTGTAAATGTGTAGCTGTTACTACAAATGTATCTGTAGCTGTATTTGTAGCTGTATCTGTATGCGATTGGTAACATTTATTTTCAGTCAGTAACGAGTTGAGTGTGGCTCAAAGCGTACACATTGAAAAAGGCGATCGCGTTGAAAATTGTGGCAAGTTTTTGATTGAAATTTTTTTTTGTTTTTGGTGGCAGACAAATGGAATGTGGTCGAAAAATAATGCAAAAAAAAGTGTTAAAAATTTAATGTATATAGTAAAAAAAGAAAACAACAACTAATGAAATAAATGTGCAAGAAGCGTAATTAAATATTTTGTTTGGGTTTTGAAAAGAATAAATAACAAATAAAATTTTGCTGTGGTATCTGTAGCTGTAGAGCAAAACCAGTTTTACAAGCGGCATACATTTGAGCTCTAAAGCAATAACAAAAACAACAACAACAACAACGACAAAGACAACACCTCGATTTGTTTAAAATAAAAAAGATACTCAAAGAAAGTCTTTAGCTGCTGCTGTGGTCTGCCTGCCTGACACAAGTTGTTGTGTGAATCATCAACGCAGCAAAACAGCTTTGCTTCATTATTTTTTTTTTATTATAATAACTTTTTTTTTTTGAATAATAACAAAACGCTGTACAAAACAAAAAAACTATTAAATAAAAATAATGAAAAATATTTTATAGATACATCGAAACTCAATCGTGCCGCAACGCTTACAACGTGCGCGACTGCTTATACAGTTCAGGTGTACGCGCAGATACGATTGTGCATTTTTTGTTTGCGATAAATGTAAAAAGAAAAATAATAAAAAAAAAGAGAAACAACAACTATTAAATTAAATTAAATAGCAAGTGAACGGAAATTGCTGTAAGCGAGAACAATTTTTGAGCTACATTTCGCGTCACCACTGACTTTTAAACAGTTTAAACCTTTTGCAATGCGTCCGCTCTCGTTGACCTTTGGCGCCTCGCTGCTGCCAGGCTTCTCTTTGGTTGCTGCTGCGAATACTGGCAAGGATTGTCATGGTAAAATTTGTCATCCTGTCAATGAATATTGTTCAGCGTTTCATGAGAGTTGTTATGCCTGCTCGGAGATTTGTAATAGTACTACGCATAATTATCAGGCAGATATGTGCGCCAAGGAGTGTCCAGGTAGGTTCAGTATTGCATTTTTTTTGTTGTATTTATTTTTATGTAAGTTTATTGGCTTCGTATGCGATTATAATGGCATGCATATTTATTTAATTACGTCAGCGTTGCTTTTAAATTGAGTTGTATGATTTTACCAATAAAATTATTAGAGACGAGGCGAGCTTCTCCTTGCCTCTCCTTTCACCTGCCACTCCTTCCCCCTACCACACCGTCCCACTGCCCAACCTAATCCCTGTCCCAGCTCCCCCTGCCCCACCTCCCCTGCCTCACTTTCCCCTGCCCACCTTCCCCTGCACCACTTTCCCCTGCCACACCTTCCCCTGCCCCACTTTCCCCATGCCCATTTACACTACCACCAATTCTCCTACCCCTCTACACCTGTCCCTTCCGATCCTCTACAACCACCCCTTACGCTGCCCCCATACCTCTGCCCCCTTCCCCTACCTTCTCTTACTTTACCTACCCTTTTCCCTGCCCCCTTCGATCCTATTCACATGTATACAAACAACATTTCATCCCTCTATCTTCAATGGTACCCAGCGCGTTGCTGCCCCTGCCATTACCCCTCCTTCCATATGACCCCTTACCCTATCTTCCATTCCCCTACCCCTCTTCCCCTGCTCACATTCCCACTGCCCCTCTTCCAATTCTAACCCTTTAGCAACACTCACCTTTTCCTTCCCCCATTGACAGCTAGTTTCTAATATTTTGCTCTTCAAGCCGCTGCAAACGCTCCGTACTCGTCTCTCGGGCGGTACTTTTGACGTTCTCAAATTTTGTTCAGCAAGCCGCTGCAAACGCGATTGCGACGCGTATTCTCTCTGACTTGCAAGACGATTTTCAGTTTCTGATGAAGGAGCATGACTTTCATCAGGGGCATGGTTTTCACCTTAGAGTATCTTCCCACTCTGTCGGACATCTAAGAACACTTTGTGAAATTTTAATACTGTAGTTTAAAAAGGCTAACACTTCCGAGCACTTGCCAAAATATGTCAAAACATGCCGTACTCGATTTTTCTATTCCAACACAGATTTTAATTTCATTTTGGAGCTAGCCCAAAGTCCCATGGCAAAGGTTCACTTTATCATTTTAATCATTAGCGGATCCAGGGAGGACGAACTGGGAACGTTTCCAGCATCAGCATTTTTGTTCAGTAAAAAATGTTTTTTTTGCTTAATTTTCATAAAATAATAGTTTTGTTCTAGTTTTTTAGTAGAGTTAAGAACACCCCACCCCCAAAATAAAAGTAGGTTACCCCCTCCAACGATACGACCCACATGGAAGCTCACAGGCAATTGGCGTCTGGTGCAAAAATCGTTGAAAGGTACAGACAGTCGATACTTTTTATACAAAAGAAAGCTTAATGAATTTAGATATTACGCTACAAGTTAAGTGTTCTGATACTTTAAGTGCTTTATCTCAGAGTCCAATGTGAAATTTATAAAGGGGATATTCCTTTAAACTCGGTAGCTCGAAAACCTTGTAAACCTCAAAACTTATCGAGGTATTTTACGCGAACGCACCTTTGTGAAATCACGTAAAAAAACTGTGTAATTCATTTTGACAATTTGGCTAGGGTTGCCTATTTACCAGAGGTCGGAATTACTCACAGCAAATTCAGTCTACTTCTTATTTTCTTCAATTTTTTTTTGTATTCAATCCTCTCTAGACAATGATATCAAAACACAACTCTTTCAGCATTCCATAGCGGTTTCACGTACTATTGCTTTAATCCTTACAAGTTGTAGTGAAGATGTGACACTTGATCAATCCTGGGAAGGACTATGTGAAAAATAGATGATCCAGTCAATTTGTTGAACCGAAAATTAAATCGGCAATAGTTGACACTAAAATAAATCCAAAACTGATGATATCATGAAATGCCATCTTCCCTCCTCAATTCCCAAGATTTTTTAAGGAATATTCCTTCTATTGATACCATATCCAACTCTCTCCTCTTGTTTTTATGGCAACAGTGTTACGAAACGATATACATAGAGAAGTCAAAGCGACCATGTCATATCACGTCATAAGTTGTGTAGGAAAAATAAATAGAAAGAAGTTATGCTTAGTTTACACCGGCGTTTAATGGTAACAAAAAAACATCGATCAAAATTTTACCATTAGTTTCGGTATATTTTTTAGCAGTGTAAAATAACATTTGACATTTTTTCTGTTGCCATTTTCCGACACTGTCAATTGTGTATGTGTATACATTAAGGACCGTTCTCTTATTCAATATAAAGATATTTGTAAGTCTTTTCCAATGAGCTGAGCTCAAAAATTTGTGAGGGTGTAATGTGGCTGCTATTGGTACAAATTTCGTTTATTCTACCCCAAATTGATAAAGATACCGTTGAACTCATGAATAAGTAAATAACTCTTTCTATGTTTCTTTGTGTGAGTAATTGGTGGGGAACAAGGTGCTCTATTCCTTCTAAATCCACCCAAGTTTCTTAGACCAGTGTTGCAAAACACTATGCTTTACTTTGCTTCGTTTTTTGAGTAGGAGACCGACAAAAGTAAATGCTACTTTACTTTACAATACATAGTATAGGTAAGTTTCCATTATTCTTCTCGAGTTTATAATTATTTGTTTATAGAGTTCTCCCGAAATCGATCTTATACCTTAAAAGTGTGATTGCTATGGCAAACATATTTTCCTCTTATTCCAGGATGTCCATAGCGAAAGAGAGGGAGAGAGAGCGGCAAAAAGTAAGCATGTACCGGTGTGTTGCGTCACCTTGGTCCTGTTGACCTTGGACATTTTCATTCCTAAAACAAAGTTTCACGAATGAAATTTTGAGCCGAAAGTATTTCAAACGACAACTCTGTAACTGCATAAACTGCTTGTTAAGTATAACATGCGCTAACGTCCTTTAACGTCCAAAATATTGGACCGATTTTGAAGAAATATAGAATGTGTACTGCACCTCTTCACAGCGTTTACTAATTTAAACTAATTGAAGTTACACTCGCATTGCTCATCAGTAGCTACCTTATCTTATCAATTGTTTGAAGTGATTTCCAATGGAATCTCTGCATATATTTGTGTTATAGCATACCACTTCGGCTTTTGTGAGTCAATATGTATTTTATTGAAGTTGTTCATATTCATCATTTCAATGAATTCTATGACATTAATTAATACGAGTAGCAACAATATAAACAAATATACTATTGAACTGAGAGTGTGAAGTGTATAAAAGTTTCGGTTTTTCCAATGTTTACAGTGTGTTTATTTGTATAAGTTTAAGTTTGTATAGCTACAGAACCTGTTACTGCTTACGTCTATTCGGGGATACAAATAACAAATCGCTTGTAGATTTAGCTGATTTACATTATTATGCATTGAGAAAATGTAAATTACTTTGGTGAATGTGAAATGTTTGATTAAGTCAGCGTTTAAGTAGAAATATTGATGAATATTAAAAACATTTGATTGAAGATGAGCTGAGTGAAGTTATAAATTGTATATGTATAATATGTTGTAGTAGAAAGCAGCAAAATGACTGCAGCTACAATTACAAGTAGCTACATTTACAAGTATCTGCAAGTGCATAGACAAAAGTATCTACAAGTATAGCTATCTATAAGTACAAGTATCTATCTATTATATGTATCTACAAGTAAATATGATCTATGAAACAACTAAATTTTATTTGCAAATCAAAAAGCAAGTATTTATCTTTCACATTTGTTTGTTTTTTTTTTTTTTTTTTTTTACTACTCCACAGAATACAACAAATACGAACCGCTTAAGGCAGACATACAAAATATTCAAAGTCAACAGCGTCTCATATTAATATTGCTGATCATATTGCTGGCACTCATTGCTGTACGCTACACTTGGAAGTGTCTACGTTGGCTGCGTCAAAATCGCTGCATTACACAAATGCTGAAGAAACTAAAACCGAAATCCAATAGTACACCAAGCAACTTCATGGCACCAACTGCCATTCCAAACGGCAGCAAAGAGCTCAATGCAACGACCATACCGAATAGGAATGCAATTAATAGCGATATAGAACGTGCACCGTCGCAGATCTATAGTGTGACAGGTAACAGCATCCACAGTCTACCTGCTCTGCTAAAAGTGTCTTTAACTTTTTGATTTATGACTTTACAGGCGCTGGCGAGGGTTCAGTGTTGACAGTGACGACGCCAGTTAGTACGCGTTATCCGGCTGAGAATAGCACCACACCGACCACCGTTGCAACGGAATATAGCTACGATAATCAGGCGCTGGCCATAACACCGGTTTCGGAGAAACCGAACAATCAGACGGCGTTCTAAATGTCAGCGTAGCAAATCGGAATGCTACAGCATATCGGAATATTATTTTCGAACTTTTAGTTTGGAGTGAAAAGCAGCTCAAACACTTTGTGTACATGTATTTAAGTAATTTATTTAGTTTGTAGTACCAGATATTATTTTATCGTGGCTTATTTGTACTGCACTGTCAGTTTTGTCGTAGCGCATTGCAAATTTTCTAGAATTATTCTACATAGTCGATATGGCGCAATTCAAGTTCCTAGAAGTGGAATTTTTGAGTTTGTGCGCACTTTAATGCATCACGTCCATTTTAACTAGTGATATACAATATTTTATAGGCTTAAGTATGAATATAAACAAGCATAATTTGATATTATTATATATTATAATAATTATATTATACAAAAATATAAGAATTTGTGAATTTGAATCGTTATAAAAAACGCAGATACTTTTAATAAATAAACATTTGAAAAGGTGTGCCTGAAAGTATGCAATAAAAATTCAATTTATTTGGTAGATACTTAATTTAGCACAGTGTGCTGAAATGTTGTATAAACTGTTGAATACGCTGAATTAATATAAACACACACAAAATTAATTCATCTACAGAAAATTTTAAAATGAAGTACTCTAATTAAATTATTCATCAACAATTATTTGGTTGCTTTTAAAGATACAATCGATAAAAAGCAAATTCTAGTTCCCTGTTCCAAATAATATTGAAATTGCGTTTAATTGAGTGAAACCGCTTTGCGCGAAGTAGCATTTTGAGTTTCTGTAACAGTTAAAGTTGTACAATGTCATATCAAACCAGTTGTAGTGACTAAGTCAAGTGAATATATAAAAGAATCTTTACATTGACTTTGCCTGTTTCAATCAATCTACAATTTCTACAGTGCTGTGAATTAGTATTTTAGGAAAGATGAATGTAATGTGGATTTTGATTAGTTTTACTTACATAATATATGACTACAGATGTACAAATTATTGTATCCTAAAGCCTGATTAAAACAAATTTTTTTTTTGTTGTACCATTTTCACGATGACTTTTGACCCATTAGGTTTACCTTAAATCCTTAGAATTAAGCGAGGCCTTGGGTTTGAATACGTAAACGCCTCTAATACAATTTACCTCATCAACTCTAATATTGATAAACACATTTATTAAAGTACCCCCCGTTGAGTTTCTTAACTATTTTCCTGGACCAGTTGGCTATATAAAATTCAAAAATTTTCTGTGAACTCTCATTCAACGAAGTTTTTCACGAGTAAATTTAACTTTTTTGGAAACAAGAAAAAAAAAATACAAATTTTTTACCATGATACCCTCTACTCAGAAGGTATATTTTTGGTTGGTGTAGATGTTAGCATTATAATTCGAGTCGACATAGCTATGTTAGACTGTCCATCCGTTTGTATGAACGCTGCGATCTTAAACAAAAAAATTTGAGATTTAGGCTCCTTCATATATTACCGATTCGGATTTACACAATTATATTTCTGATTCAAACAGAGTGGGCTGTTTAAACCTTCAGCATCTGGCAGCCCTTTCACTGTTCTGTTTTCAGATTGGCTTATGATGCCAAACAAGCTTTAGTTCAAGCGAGTTTGGGCCATGGAATGGTAGACGTCAGCTTTACATTTAAAAAACATTATCCCTTATCCCAACCCCTTAAGATATTCACGATGAAGCTCTTCACAATGAACGAGTCCTAGTCAAAAAGTGTAACTGGAACGACTGACAAAAGTTTTGGTTCCAACAGGACAGCAACACATCTCACACAGACCGAGCCACGATCGTTTTATCGCAGGTTGTCTAATTTCGAAAAATGATCATTTTGCCCAACAGCGATGGCCAGATTTTACGGCTCCAGACTTATTCCTTTTGGGATTTATTTTTTTAAGTCCAAAGCTAATCTCCAATCTAACCGTCCTGTTTCAAGAGGGGCGATAGATCACTATGATTCGTTTCAGTTGAAAAAGATTTCAAAGTTAAATCTATACTTTTTTCGGTTTTGCTTGCTTTAATAAAAATAAAAACAGATGTGTTAAAAATTAAACTACGTAATTATTTCGGTATGCAAAATTGTAAGTGTCGTCATCGTATTTGCCAGCAGTTAGATTCGAATTTACATATCGAAGTTCTCAACGCCATGAGCCTTGGCCTGTTCGTGGAAGCAATGACAATACTGAGCCGCTGCCTCGCAATGATCAGCAGATACTTCGATGGCTTCGCAAGCAGCACCAATTTCCATAGCAACCTTCATTTTGGCTGGATCGTTGTCCGTGAAGAGCTTTGCATGTGCATCACCAACTGATTTGTCGAATTTTCCGTCGGCATTCATTAACTTAAACTTCTTCATAATACAAGCACGTAGGCATTTACCCTCTTTGGTTGACGGCGGTTGTTTTTTAATTATATCCTCCATATCCACTTGTGCCGAACCGACTTCACCAGCGCAGTTTTCTGCCGCAGCCATAAATTCGGCGATAGCAGCATTTTTATCAAATGCCTGGCTACGTACAACGCCGCAGAGCAGGCAGAGCGCCAGTATAGCCAAGTGACGATACATTTTGTTTATTTGTTTGGAGTTTTTTAAAAACTTTTTTAACTTCTGAGTTTAGCAAACGGTTAGCTATTGTGAAGTCATTGTTAAAGAATGGCTGCTATTTATACTTTGAAACAAACGCTGCAAAAATCTTTCAACTGTGAAATTATATTTTGAATTTATTTTGTTGATATGGTCCATCACTTGTAAAACGCCCAATGCGTTGCACTTTGTGCTTTTCTGTTTTCAGAAGATATAATATATATATGTATATATTGTATTTAAGCTAAACATGAGCTCTATATAAAATTAAAAAAGAAGATACGCTAATAGCTATTATTAAGCTCACGTCAAATTTAGCTGACAAAGCAGCAAACTTAATCACTCAATATTATAAATGTTCGAATGAACTAAGCCTGAAACTCTTCGACTTTGCTATCAATGAAAGAATCAGAATGCCTTGCCTCAGATTTGTAAAAGAGAATCAGTTGAGGAAGTTTAATTAGTTCTCCTTGCATGTACTTGCAGTACTGTTTTGGGTTATTACTACTTCTCATTTTGTTTAAATTTCCAGAACACATGTCTATAGTCCCGCTTCTATTTGAACTGAACAATTCTGTTGGTAACACCAATTTCGGCCTCGATTGATAAAATCGGCTCACATTGAACAATCACCCGTTGGCTAAGCAACACGCTTTACTGTCGAGTGATGAACTCCATATTTTGTTCGTTGGAAATAATTAAGAAGCTCACATGTGATACTGCGCAAGGGGTGTCATATCCTCGCTAATGTGGAATGTGGTTTTAAACGATCTTCCCCTGAAACTCAGACTAAATGGTTGTAGAGTAAATGCCTATGCAGATGAAATGGATCTAATGGTAACGTGTAAATTGTTGCCAACAATCAGTAATCTTTTGAAAAATGCACTTGGCACTACCCTATGATGGGCACAACAAAATGGTTTTGGGGCCAACCCACTATACATCGAACTGTTGCTCTTCACGCGAATGTTTGAGAATAAAGACTCCCGTCCCTGGGAGGAACGCAGCTCAAATTATCTAAAGAAGTCAAATATCTTGGTGTAATTCTGAACTGAAATCTCTCTTGGCGAAGAAACTCTGAAGAAAGAATGGAAAAGAAAATAGCCCCATATAAAAGAACGTTTGGCGGGAAATGCGGATGACAACCGTAAACAATTCATTGCTTTTACATTGCAGTTCTCGTTCCTATACTAACCTGTGGAGATTTGATCAGGTGGACTCATTCCAAATTAACCTACTCATTCTCCACAAGGTACAAAGAGCAGCCTGCCTGGTAATAACTGGATTCTTGCGATCCATCTCCAAGCGGCTTTAGACACCATATTAAATATGAAATCTGTAGACATCTTCCTAAAGTACACGGCAACCTGTAGCGCAGCTAGACTTCGGGAGATAACTCCTTTAAGCAGTGTGTTCAAGTCCACTTGGGAGAGAAACCGAGAAATGAGCTTTTAATCTACACTGACGGATCGCAGGTGCTGGCGGGAAACCATTGTTTATAGAATTGGAGAGTCTGGAAAACTTACCACGAGTGTCAAACCAACTGAAATACCTTCCGTCATATAAAAGCCCAAGACAACAGACATAACAATTTGAAGACTGATCTCTGGGTGCATTTGACCTCGTCGAGCAGATGGATTAATCTAACCTAACTAACACTACTGATTAAACCTATTTCTTGCAAACATATATGTATGTCCATATAAGAAACCGGGAGTCACGGAAACTCCTGAAAACCTCATCTCCAGCTTCCCATCAATCGCAAAATCGAGATTAATATACCTTGCTATACTCGGGCTTGCGGAGACAACGACTCCCAAACACGCCAAAATTCTACCTGAATTTAGAAGCTCCTGAACAACCTCCATGATCGGCCAAACTAAGGTCTATGTGTGACTTCAATCAAGGGGTCAGCCGGCATAACATAACCTAACCTACATATATGTCCATACAAGTACAGGTGGATTTTCAAGGAAAGATTGCATTATAAGTATTAAAAAAGAAACAACATCATAACTGTATATTGGATGTAAAAGAAATTAGCAGTCAAGTTCTGTCAGTGTTTGTCATCTTAAAACTGCAAACATTAAAATTCTTGCAGTTTAAAAAGTTCTAGAAACAAACTTTCCATTTATTCGCAAAAAAGGTTAATCAACATATGATTATTTCGGTGACTGTATTTATTGTATTAAAAATGCTTAAACTCAATTCGAATTGACAATATATATATTATGTATGGCAACTCACTAACTATTTAGTACTAGATATATACCTAAGTCTAATGCATCAAATCTCATGGCAAATATTTTCTTGTTTTTTGTTTTTTTTTTATAAGCATAATAAATTCTTCCAGTCTAGCAACTAATGTGTCTAAGTAAATCCAATGAACAAGCTTACAAACTATGTATTAAGTAAAATATATTGAAAAATACAAATTCGAAAGTCAGCCTTAAACTTAATGCATAGGGAAACTTATAAAAAACTAACTAAATAAATTACACTAACAACTAAAGGCACAAACACTACACCTAAATGTATCCGATAGATAAATTAGCGCTCAGACCCAATACTGATTGCGACGCAGCAGCGGATTTGTGGGCGGCGCTGAGGGCGGTGAGGCCAGCGATGAAGTGCTCTGCGGTACTGAAGTATAACCTGCAAAATCATTGGCCATATCGCAGGAGGAACTCCAAGCATCATGCTCCAATTGATAGGGATTATAACGTTGCGGCAGCATCATTTGCTGTGCATCGCATTGATCATCGAGCTCCTGCTCCTGATCGGGATCATAATCGAGAAATTCATGCCTATATGATTCTACTGGTAGAATATTACAATGTGGTATATTACTAAAAGCGGGTAGTGGTGTTGAGGCGCTTGTGGCAGGCATCGAATCAGCCTCTGAGCTGCCGTAATGACTGCTGCTGTGTGTATGATGATGATGCTGTGGACTGACGGAGGTTAAATCGGGCGGACATGGCAATGCAGGCGGTTGATCCTTTGAGATATCCGCTTTGTGACGTTTTAGTGCGCGTAATTTGAATACAAGTAGTAAGATTAATATGATTATGAGTATTATGAATAGTGCGCACATTATGGCTATATAATTAAATGTATAGCTGCTGTTTGCCAGCAGCACCGTTTCTGTTTCTGCAGCCTGTGTACGGTATACAATATTCACTGTAGCCTGTGCAGGTTGTACGGTTTTAATCAGCAGCTGGTAGTCAAAACTATCGTTATCCTCCGCTGTAGCTGCCACAGCTTGATTGGGTACAAAATAGACAACACCTGAACGAAGTTCCTTATAGGAGAAGATATTTGTTGCACGTTCATTTTGTGTATCTGCAGTAATGCCAGTGCTGCGTATAATTTTTCGTATTTCGCCCGTATTTGGCATGCGTGTTATTATAAATTTCGGATTAAATTTATTCAGCTTCAGTGAGAGTTGATTATCACCCACTAGCACAGAAGTTAAACGCACTTTGCCTGCCAGTTCCTCTTCACGCATTGAAATGCTATTGATTTTGATGACAGGCTCCACTTCAACCACAACATCCACCTGTGCTGCATAGTTTGTGCCCGGCACATAAGCACTCACTTGGAAAGTGTCATTCGAACGATTCAGATCAGTTTGCATATAGCTGATCTGTACCGATTCCAGTTGTTGTTGCGTAAAACGCAGCGTCGGCTGATGTTTGTACACAATAATGCCATAGAGTGGCGAATTTGTGATATTATAAGCCAAGCGTGACACATTGACATTAGTTTTCAAACCAATATGCTCCAATTTCATGGCAGCAGTTGTTGCACCCTGTTGCACTTGCACTGGTATTTGTTTAAGCGCAGCTTGCAGCCGTATTGGTGCAATTTTAATAGTAAATATCTCATAAGCTGGATTGAATTGCCCATCGGATACGGTAAAACAAAAAGTCGTTGATTGTGGTGTACCAAAGTGTACGTAAATAATGCGATCATTATTTATATCGGCTTGTGTAAATTGATTTGAAAATGCCAGCAATTCTTCGGCGTGACCATCATTGGAGAGCTTTTTGAGTACGCCCAGCGTTGGGCCGCTCATTATGTCATAGATAATATCCTCAGGCGGTGTATCTTTATCCTCAGTTAATAAAACATTTCTTGTTATGGTACGATTTTCACCCTCCACAACAGTCATTTGCGGTAGATGTGTTATCAAATTGAAGGGTTGATCATTAATGGGACTTATAGTTACTGGTATGGTTAGATTACATAGAAATATATTGCCTTGCGTTAAATACACTGACATTAGTATGGTATCTTCCAAAGTATCTGTATGATCGTGTATATAGTAAACTTTCTTTGTAAAGAAATCGCTTGGATGATAACGCTGCATTGCTCTGAACTCATGTCCGAGTCCAATGTCGCCATGTGCAGGCTTTTGTACTGCCTCGATGTACAATTCAGGATTATTAATGCCAGCGCGTGTTTTCAAATAGTCCAAAATCTTTGAGAAATCTAATTTAATAGGCACCGAACTACCTTCATCAACTACCAGTTTCGAAACAGGCAAAAATCTGAGTAGACCACCAGAAGATACAGATATTTCTATATTAAATTTCTGATCCAATAGATGATCACTACGCGCGGCCACTACATCGAAGTAGAATGAATCGTTAATGCGAAACTCCATAATGACTGCTGTATGTTCATAGAATATGTAACCATTATCTATATCACTTTGTGTAAATTCATTCACTTCTTTTGCATAGCCACCATGATCCAGATACTCATTAACAATGCGTCCCAAACTGGGTGGTACTGTTATATTATAACGTATTTCACGTTCGTCATCGGAGCATTTGAAATACAGATGATCTCTGAGTATTTGCTTTTTTGTTAGTGGAAAAACATGCAGATTTTCATTGTGCGCTTCAAGTATTTCAATTGGTTTGATGGCAATGTTCAGCAATTGTGCGCTGGTATTAAATAGACCATCCGTAACAGTGAAGGATAACTCATTGCGACGCGAATTGGAATCATGTATAAAGAAGATTTGTTCGTTGTTGATGTCCGCTTGTGTAAATTGTTCGATTTTATTTTGTGGCGCCGATTTTTTAGCCAAATAACCGCCATAGATGTGATTGACAATGAAGGTTAGATTCTCGGCTGGTGTATCATAATCTTTGGCCACTGTGGAATAAAAAGGAAGTTACAATTTAGTAACTGTTAAAAATAAATTTGCTTTCTCAGAAGATAAAAATCGCAATAAACAGTGTCGCTGGTTAGGATTTTCATTTTTTTATGGCAGATTCAAAAGTGGTTTCATATTTTTGAATATATGTATCTAAAACTAATATTTAGTTTTATAATTCAATGAGAAATTAAATTTGGAATTTTAAATTTGAAATTGGTATTAAAAAAAATAATTTTTTTTTTCTGTTTAAAAATGTATTTATAAAATAATAAATATTAACTGAAAACGTTACTAATGACCAGATTTTTTTGTGATAACTTACTCAGATCAGTATGCTTAATAATATAGCGTCCACCGCTCCACACTTGCAGTCCTGTATTAGTAACAATCATAGGTTGCTCATCATTTACCGGCAGCACTGAGAACTCCAAGGCAAAAGGTACACTCTCCTTATTCCGTGCATTGGCTACTAATGTCATGGTATCTGTAGCATTCTCACTGCCATTATGTACATATTGTATGCTGCCCTGTTCCAGTTGCTTCTGTGTGAAACGCTTAACCTTTGAATTTGCAGCCATTATATAACCCGCAGTCGGTGCTATAGTCACAATATACTCCAATATTTTGCCACGATAATACTCCGAATAGGGTTGTATATCAATCGGACTTAATTGCACCATTTTGCCTTCAACTACCAAAACTGAGTTGGCATGCATGTACAATTTCTCCGGTATTATAATAATTCTAAGTATAAGATTGCGCAACCAAGTAATGCCATTGGTAACATCGAAGATAAAATAATCTGTAGATTGATTAACGCCTGCTTGTATATAGAACATTTTCTCTTTATTCACAGCAGATTGATCGAATACTTTGCAATTGTATTCATCATCGAAGGACATGGATTGCATTTCAAGATAACCGTGCAATGGTGAGGCAGTAACGAGAAAGGTTATATCACCAGGTGAGATATTCGGATGTACAATCTGTTTTGAAGAAATGTAATTTGAATTTTGCATAAAGTAATGATGGCGTACAGCAACTTACTTCCAATACATCACGCGATAGCAGCACACTGGTTGACTCTTCGACATAAAGCGTTTGATTGGTTTTAACTTGCAGCGGTTCCCAATATGCTGCGGGAAATATGCGAAAGATGAGCTCACTCTCTGTTGAAATATTTTTGATATGTACGCGATAACTATTTAAAAGAATTGAAATTAGAAGAAGATATATTGCAGAGGAAAGTAATCCAAACTTACCGCACTTTATCCATGGATGCAATCTCTGTATTCCAGTAGACCAAACGTTCACGTTCAATATCCAAATGTGTAAAATTTCCCAAAGAAGTAAAATTTGTTGTCTTATATTGCACACTGCTACTGCTGCTGCTGCTGCTGCTGTTGCTGTTATTGTCATTACTCGTTCTTTGTCTGCCCAAATACATTAATATGCCATACGCGGGCGGTTTAATAACCTCATAATAGATTTCATCCAATTTCATATCCAAATTTGTCTCGAGCACAAAATCTTTATTGCGCAATATAACAAATTTGCTCTCCTGCACAATTGAAGCATTTGCCGGCAACATTGAAACAAAAGGATCTGAAGCATTTATATTCAACATGCCATCCACTACATGTTGCCGATCTGACACAATAAACGAGGCTGTACCTATATCTGGCCCACTATGCTGAAACATTATGCGTCGATTTGAAATATCATCCTGACTAAAGCTATCAATGTGACTGCCAGACTTATAGAAAGCGCCATTAGTGCTGGAGACGTGTATATAATGTATATCTGAACGATTTGTATTCACATCCGCATCAAGATACTGCAACACATTTGGCTGCAGCGTACGATAACCGCCGCGTACTACATGAAAATCACGATCCACTGTACGATATGGTGCATTATCATTGATCAGCTTAATGTGCACCTCCATATTGGCAACAAATTGCAGATCAGTCTCTTCATTGGACAGTATGAGCAACTCAAATGCATCCTGCGTCGATTCGGTGTCATCGTGACAATAATATACATCATTGCGAAACAGTTCTTCCAGTGAGAAATCAGTGACTGGTAGCACTTCACCACTGTCTTCAGCATACTTACAGATTAAACCATATTCAGGTGCTGTGCTGACATGAAACTGCAAACTTTCATAGATATTGAATTGTATTTCAAAGTGATTTTTCGTAATTAAAGCACGTTCACCCTCCTGTACTTCGAGTGTTTCATGTTTCTGATAGGTTAGTTTACTTGTTAGCTGCGGCTCTGGTCTAAATATAATCCTTAGCTTGCCAACAACATCATCACACTCTGCCACAGAGACTATAAATTCCAGTTGATCATTGAAATTCGAATAGCAGCTGAGTTGTGTCTTATAACGTATGCGTTGCTTATCAATATCCTGTTGTGTAAAGGAATCCAATTCCTTTGCGACTTTACGCGAACCCTCAACATAAATGCCGCCATATTTTGTCGGTTTGGTAATCTTATAGATGATGTTACGCGAAAAGGTGGATATGGGTATCGTTTCATAGGTGAGCACTTCATTGGTGAGTATAAATTCACGAGTACCATTTATAGTAATTATTGAAGGTTTCAGAGAGCTGATGCGTAGACGAGTAAAGGTTATGCGAAAGTCAAAGGTTTGTGTGGTGACAAAACCAAAAGAGGCAATAAACTGTAAAATATATGAGAAAATTATTACAATATGATAGATTAAAACAATAAAGATTAAAAAAAATTGATCAGTTGATCTGTTGATTACTTGATTAATTGATTAATTGACAGAAATATAACTAGTAATTAAGCCTGCAATTGTTTTAAATTTTGGGAAAGTTTTTACAATAGTGAATTCGATGAATTGGTCTGCTATTCGCTTTCGGAAGAACTTCGCGATTTAAATTTTCTTGACATTAAACAGACCAACTGCACATGCACAATATCAGGCGAATTTAAATTGCGAAATTCTTCCTAAAGTGAGCAATTTAAAGAATTCACTTCTACATATACTCGCAGCAAGTAAAATCCGGAGCAGACCTGTATAAATACGAGTATATAATAAAATTTGCTATACTGACCTTAAATTCATCTTGCCATGGAAAATCTGTATTATGCACATAGCGTATATGTCCCAACAGCAGCTGACTATCACTAAACCAATCGACATTGACCCAACTGCCATCGACTTGACGCAGCTTTTGTATGGCACCATATTGCGGTGGTTTAACAATCTCATAGCGTATGTCAATGCTGTCATCCACAGTATTTGTGCCAACTGAAAGATTTGCGGGCGTTAAGAGCAACGAAGATTTGTGTATCATAATCAGTCCGGTATTATTTGCCAAACGTAACTCCAGCGGATGCACTGAAACCGGTAGATACACTGTGTCGCTTGTCTCTATGCCATCGGAGACATGTAGCAGCAATTGATAGCTAAAAGACTCCGTTGAGGAGGAGTTATACAGAAAAGACACCTTTGCTTCATTGACATCCGATTGTGAGAAAGTCATACTCGGCACGCCATTAACCACAAAGCGTCCGAATGCTTCTTGTGGATTTGTTGTTGGTAGTATAGTATAAACCAGCACATTAGCAGCACTGTCCGGATCATCTATATTGAATAGATCAATATCCAAAACATGTTCCAGACCTTCGATAACACGTAGTATCTTATTAGCAGGTATCTGCAGTTGTGGCGGATCATTGACCGGCGTTATATTGGCATGCAGCAGAAAACGATGTTTGCCGAGTATATTCTCAGATACTTTGTGTATGTCACCAAAGATTTGCATATCAAGTGTTGCATGATCATTGAAATTCTCCATGCCATTGTGTATATACTTCACTTTATCTGTCGACAGATCCACCAAATTGAATGTGCGACTCTGTACAAAATTATTCTTCTCTGCGGAATATTGCAGCAGTTGTCCATATTTCGGTTGCTGTACTACATGAAAAACGATGGAAGATTCACTGAGACTTGGATATTTGCGTATATCGAGCAGCACATCTATGTAGTGTGGCGAAAGAAAAGCAGTGCCGCCCTCAAGTAGCTGCATTGGTGAAACGTAGAGCAGTTCCAGCTCGGGACTAGTTTCGGTGTAGATCTGTTGTGTGTTATAAATACAAATGTATGAAAGTTAATATTTTTTTCTTTTCTTTAAATTTTAGTTTATACGCACCTTAAATGGTCCCTGAAAATCAGCCTTAATGCAATACGATTGATCACAGTAACATATAAATTCATCTACGCCACGCTGATTACATATGCCACTCTTCAGGCATGGATTGTGCTCCGCACACGGATACTTCCAGAGGCAATGCAACGCCAAATGATTCGAGATTTTCATTTGTGGAAAACCCAAATCGAGATTATTTACGCGTATATTGCGCATGCAACCTTTGAAGCTTAGTTCGTTAATGTGCAGTCCCTTATTTATCAGCCGTCGGCGCATATCCTCTTTAACGCCGCCAAAGAAAATACTTTTCTCGAGATTTATGGCGGCTTTTGTGTCATTAGCATGAGTGCCGCGATATGTTGACGTCGACGACGACGACGACGACGACGACGATGTTGCATCATCGAGTATAAGCTCAACTGCAGCAGCATTGTAGCGTACAGCGACACGATGCCATTTGCCATCGGATATGGACTCATTTGTCACGAACTGCACCAGGCTGCTTGCTTTGTTGAAGGTCAACTTGAGATACTCGTCTTCAATTTCGAGCAATACAAAATCATAGCCACCGTTGAAATAAAGCAAGCCGGATTCCTCCATGGTGCGGAATTCGAAAGATAGTCTAAGGTGTAAGAAAATAGTGTAAATAATGAGTATTGGACATACATTTTGAGGTATGATTGCTATAAATGATTTAGTTAAACAATAATGGAGCGAAATTAACTGCTGTATGCTATGGTTCTATTGTTTAGGGTGGCACAAAAGTAATCAGCACGATTTCCTAAGGCTATATTTTTTTCACCAATATCTTCGCATATATTTATGGTAAGAGAAAAACAGATATATACGTAACACTGGAAATGCATTATTATACAGGGTGCGACAGCATAACTTCCATCTTTGAAATACGCACCACTTAGGCTGTGGGGCTCGTAGCGTGGCGGGAGTAATACCAAACGACAGCCGTGGTTTTAAAGTTTTATTTGCTTCCAGGTATCATGGGTTGGAACAGTGAGAAGCGTGCGTTTGATTCGTTTATATTTGAACAAGAACTTGAAAATGAACTGGAGCTACAACGATCGTACCAGGCGTATGTTGGAACAAACTTTGTTATTGTCTTGATGCCCATTTTATAGACATACGGTGCAAGAAGTCTCGGTGTCCTTATAAGTCGAGGTTTTTTGATATATTTGCATTCCCTCAGAGGACTGTATTTCATGTGTTAATGTAATGAATTTTTAACGTCTTTTATGGGAAAGTTTTGGGAAATATCTACTTGACTTGCATCATTTCTGCATTCCAGACTACTTCTATGATAATTACTTCTCTAATGCAAGTTAAATCTGTGCGTTAATCATTATTTTGAGAACTAGCTTAGGTACGTACTTATTAAAATTCAAACTGGGTTGTCTATTTTACTTTAATTTCCATACCATTTTCTGCATACTTGCAGAATTGCAAGATTTATTAAAATTATTTAAAAAAAAAAAAAAAACAAAACTTACGTTTCACCCTCTGGATGTGATTCCTTAGACATCAGTGCAAAAGAATCATCATTCAAAAAACTGATGCTATCCTTTATACCACCTTCAAACTCAATGCTGCAGCTCCAAGCAACACCAATACTTGTAGTATAGGATGTGCCCTCCTTAGCGCGTTTTATGATATTGATATTATTGTAGAAGACCTGTTTTGTATAAAACACTCAAAATTGTAATGCATTTAATACAAATATCATATTAATATTTTACGCACATCCGACAAACAGCCTCGAAAGCCAACAACATCGTTCAGATACTCCGCTGGATAGTCGCCAACACCGCCTAGAAATGTGCCAAAATGCACATTCAAAGCTGACATCTCTGCTGGCAATGTTTTGCGTATGACCGTGCCATCCACCTGCAGTGTTATATTATTTTCATAGCGTTGCACGGCAACATCGTGCCACTCCAGATCGTTTAGTTTTTGCTTTTTTGGCGAGCGTAGCTGAAATTAAAATTAAATGCAACAAAATAGAAATCGAATATCTTTTAATAGCTAAAACTGCGCACCTGCACCACATCTCGTTCGATTTTATAGCTGAAACTAATCACACCATTCTCCAAGCGCATCAAACAATAATCTGTACGTCCGGCTGCTAGAAATATGAATGCATTTTCCTGTTGTGTGCGAAATTTGACGCGTATATTTGTCGACATTTTGGCCTCCTGTAGTGGCATCGTAATGTAACCATCGCCAAAGAGTGAAACTGCAAAAGAAGTATAAAAAAAGCTACATATTATTTCCATTAGATACAAAAACTAATTAAGCAGCAAGCTACATGAGATATACGTATTACAACGCTGTCAATTTAAATCAGCTTGTATATGTTTTTTGATATTATTGATCAATCGGGCCAACTGTCAGCAGCGCTGACTTGTCTCATCCACTTGATGCGCTTAATTAGCGCTGTGATATGTTATACAATCGATTGTATCTACAGATTGTATCTGCTAGTAGCGCAACTGCAAATTTGTAATACATATAGCCTATTTTTGTAGCTTCATTTTTTGTTTCTTTCTTTTTTTTTTGTAGGTCAGCGTGTGCATGATTTATACATTTCCACTACAATTTCGTTGTTCTTTGCAGCATAAATTAGCTGGAAAATAAATTTGTCATATATTGTGTTGACAGCTAAATTTACTAAATACTTTAAAAAACATGCTGCAGTTTTTTTGTACACTCTTCATACATAGTGTCAAAAGGGGTATGGTAAATTTGTCGGTAGTTTTGTAACGCATTGAGTTTTGTATCGCAGAACACATAATGTATAAATATTCTTAACTAGCTGCGCCATACGATTTGGTATGATTTTTCCCTTTATATATTTATCAAGTCTCAAATAGTTGCTGAGACATGATAAACTTGGTTTTTTCCTTTTAAGAGGGAAGAAGAACTTTTCCAGTCAATTTAATTTGTCTCTTACATATGTACTAAATATTATACTTCTGCAGCTTAAAGATGCTGAGATAAGGCGAGTTGTATTTATCACTTAGTGGGGGCGTATGTGTTACCACGCGTATGGCAAACGATGTTTAGTTATAAACCTTCTAGTGGATATTTTTTCATAAGTATTGTGTCTAAGGTAGGTAAAAACCAGGTAATGCCCTCAGCCAAAAGACTTAAGCTCTCTCCCTCAATTCGAATACGCTTATACGGGCCAACCTTATGTTGAGCCCAACATATTGATCACATTTAATGCTCTCAGCATTATCAAATGATACTGAACTGTTTTGTATTGTCGCTATGATGATTGAATTTCAACCACACGGCAAATACTAGTATATGTAATGACCCCGCCCACTTTACTGCTGTACCGATTTCGACCAATCTTCACGTAAACACTCAATCAATTTAGGATTTTAGAACATGGTCAACTTCTTAATTGCTGTCAATATCATATATAAATGTTCTTAAAATAGATGCTTTGTATGGAGGGGCTCTTCACATTCGGCCACTCTATGCGGGAAAGGCTCACTGCTCATTTTAAGTTTTCTGCATGGATAATCTATGTTAAATACGGTCAGATTGCGAGCAATCCGAACAGATTCTGTATATGTATTTATAAAATAACTTCAATATAAGGACTTTTTGTCTTTCTCGCTCGCATAATTCGTAAGTAGAGAGAGACAAAAACTTCAAATGATAAATGCGAATAATAGTCGACACAGTATAGGAGTTTTATCTCACTTTGTGGTTTTTGTAGGTAAATCTTACTTATAAGTATGTTGAACTAATCCCTTTAAATGCGTAATAAATTCTTCAAATGTTCATTATATGAAGTATACTAATGCTTCGGTTACACCTAAGTTAAAGCTTTTCCTTTATTTATTTATTTGTTTTTTTTTTTTTTTTATATAAAATTCAGAATATTTTGTCCACCAAATTGAAATTTATTATATGACATGCCATTTAAAAAAAATCTCAAGCATGACTAAGCTGACTTCCACGAATTAATTTTTCAAGCGAATCGCACAAATGTAGCAAAGAAAAAACAATCTAAAATCTATATAAATTGCCAATGTCAAAAATCCAATTAGAAGAAAGCGTACAAAGCAGCGCCTAATAAGTTATTAAACAAAGATGGCACATTAATTAAGCATCTAGCAGCATAGCAAGAAAAATACCTACAAAATACTACACATATGCGCATATGTATTTGAAAACGTATAAAGTTTGCCAATCACATAAATTTTGTATGCAACGTTGGCTACTACTGACTGCATTAGAAACAAAATGCAGCGCGCACATAAATTTGGCAGCTAAAATGTTCGTTTTTTTTTTTTTTTTTTCTATTTTTTTGTTTTTGGTATTTTTTTTTCTGGGTTTTTTGTTTTGTTTGGTTTGGTCTATTGAGTTACATTTCTGACACTCGAGCGTTGCAATATGCTGCGGCATCTGTTGCCATAATTCTTATTGGCAATGTCTAGAAGCACGAGCGTTTGGGGCGCGCTGCCAAAAATAGATGGTATGGTAGAAGGTGGTGTTTGGTTAGCATTAAGTATGAGCAACAGTCTTCCGTTGACGAACTACGAACTGCTACTACATGCTACTTGTACTACTGTTGTTGTTGTTGTTGTTGTTGTTGATGATGATGATGACGAAGCTGTCATGTGGCAGCGCTGACAAGTTGTTTTCAACAGCATGGCAGCACTCTACACTATTGAGTGTAGTATGTATATACTCGTTTGATTTACTTTTTCTAGCTGTAGAAAGATTTGTAGCGTATTAGACTATAACTTTGTATATATTCATCTTATCAATAGATTGAATTGTAATGGTAAACTAGTCTGTTAAGTTAAAAACGTGTTTGTGTTATACAGGGTGGTCCAACTTAAACTGACTCATTGTATAACACTATAAAATTTTACATCTGTTCTCAGATTGGCTTATGACAGTCCGCGTTTGACGCGTCGGCTCATGGACATTTTGGTATGGCAGCCTCACTTTTTGCTGTGGAGTTTTTTTAAGTATAAAGTTTATGCCAGAAACACTTCAAAAGGTGATGGAAAACCGCTTATATACGCCATCTGCGTTAGAAATAACCATTTGTGAGATATTTTTTTTGAAAAAGCGATTATTTTCCAAGGTTCAAAATTATCACGTTTCCTAAAGCTCAATACTGAGATTGATTCGAATATTTGATACCGAAACAACTTCATATAAAACAACACTGTCACACAACAATCAAAAATTTTCGGCACCAACTGCTTTTCATCGAGCACTCAGATAACAAATTGCTCAGATCAATTGCTGACTAATTTGATTTGACTGACAGATTTTCATATGTTTTGATTTTCTTATAAGTTCTTAATTTGTTACGCCTTCATGTCAAAACTGCTTCGGTATAAATCAGGCATTAAAGTGAATGACAATTTAGTTGACAATCAATATTTAATGTGAATGTTGAAATATAAACAAAGCGAAACCAGCTTACTGTTAGTTTGTTCTTATAAAAAATCGTTATTGACCGATTTGCAGTCGTTAGCAATGACTTCCAGTTAAACGTTAACTGCGAATTAGCCAGTTGTGAGGGTCACTTATGGAAATATTTAAATTACCGAACTTTTGGCGCAATGGATTCATGTAAACTGTATGGCAAGTTGCGCCGTCAAAGGTACCCCCATCTATTTCATAAAATTCGGCGAATAAATAGTCCGCTCGATAACGCCATATTTGGATAAGTGCAATCTGATTATACCGCCTATACACAGAAAATTGTGATCATTTCTGGATGTAAAGGCGAGTCATGAACTAACACTCCAATAATGGTAATTTTTCGCAGCCATTCGGCTAGAAATGCGCCACAACGGAGAAGATTTTTCGATAAAAATCAAGCTCAATTTCCATATGTTTCGGAGCCCAATCAGCAAACAATATTCACCAAGTTGTTATGGAAGTTAAGCCGAGTTTCGACAGTGGCTGCTACAGCGGCAACATTTTCTTCATTAAGCGCGTTTCGTTCACGGGTTTCAGGCTTCTGCTCGTTTTGAGTAGCCCGCTCACTAGGCGTATAATGACGATCATATGTTGCACGATAATTTTGAGTTTGGACAATCGAACTTTAATTTTGATTTTAAATTTGGATAATTTAAAAATTTTGTAACAACGTGAATTTATTCATGCTGAAGTGTACCTTATTGGGGCCTGAAATTTTGAACATCCCACTTGATGGACTTATATTATTATTAAATTTTTATTAAATTATTATTAAATTATGAACAGGTCCTAAAGTTCAGAGACTGAGATCCAATTTTGATATTTAGACAAGCTTTTAAATTTGCATCACCAAACATTCACTGATATACTGCTTCATAATTTATTTTAGTGGATTTAAAACTGCACGTGAAGAAATAAACACACCAATTCGAGTTTGTCGTTACCATTGTTTCATTTCAGGGTTGCAGAGCTTTTATCAGGTTTCTGTAACCATTCACACTTAAATTTTGGACTGGGTCACCTTTGATTTGTGCGATTTGCTTAAGTTTTCTGTGAGTTAAATGATTTTTTAGTATCTAGGGACATATAAACCATTAGTTGATCTTGAAAACTTATTAGTGATGCCACATAACAAACGAAAACAAATTATATCTATGACTTTAAGCGACTCAAATTTTCTTGGCAGTCACTTTAGGAATGTCCATTACTAAGTTCGTGATAAGGGAATCTTCTGTTTTTCCATTTTATCCGGAGCTCTACGTTATGCTAGAATCACGAAGGTATGGTACAATATATAAAAAAGCACGAAAGCTTATGTAGAGAACTCGTAGTTTGGGCTAACTGGCCTAAAAGTGTAACGAATGAAAGAACAATCGAAAGAAAGAATATATCGCGATACATGGTAATTATAAGGATAGCTGTTCTCTGCAATAGATATTTCAAAAGCTGTGAGAGGAAGCATGGAATGGTTTTTCCTTAGCATTTAAATAGAATACTTTAATAGAATACTGTGGCGCGCCTGGGAAGGATTGTGTATTCACATCTATCTATCCACAAGTATCTATCTTTTATTTAACTATATAATTTAAACGCATGTTGATAAAGTGATACATCATTTGTCTGAAAGAGGACAATCCCTTATACAGGGTGCAAGAGTACAAGAGTGCTCAAGTTTGGCGTTATTATTTGTCTGTACGAGTGGCAACTCTGAAATTTGACAGCTGGCATCCACAATTGTTCCGATTATTAAAAATGGAGCGCTACACAAGTCAGATCAGCTTGTTTTCACTTTAAAAACCCGATTTTTTCAAACAAATCATCTTCACCGATGAGGCGATCTGTATGGGTCGTTAACCAACAAAATTGTCGAATTCGGGGCTCAGAAAATACTCACGTGATCCGTGAGATACAAATGCATCCATAACGTGCATCATCAGGCCATACTTCTTTTAAAATGAGACCGAAAATGCAGTGACTGTGAATATCATTGGTTAGTGGAGTTCTTGTTGCCTCAACTGGACGGTATAGATCTATACGACATGAGGTTTCAGCAGGACGGCAGGATCGATTTATTGGAGCAACGATTTCCAGACCGAATAAATCGTGCAGTCTTGGTGTAACACTCTGAACATTCTAAATGCAATTATATATTTACCAATTTTAAGGTCTTAACTTGCAGATAAACTTGTTACTCTTGTATCTTGTGTGGAGCGCACATATTGCACAATATACTCGTATAAGTTGCAATGAGTTCGTTTAGACAATCTTGTAACATATTTTCCGTGAACTCTGTGTAGAGGAAGTCGCGTATCGGATTTTAAGTGTTCAAGGATTGTCAGATTTAATATAAAACGTTTTTACAAACATATTGCCGTATTTACGAGTATTTTATGCGATAAAAGTTGTTTCATCAAACATTTCCCATGAAAATTTGCTTTCATATAAATTTAAGTCAATTTTATGAGTTTGGTTAGCTTTTATGGCTCAACTTTTGTTTTCTTTGCATTGATTTCACACACTTCCGTGCAACATTTATGAGTTTAAAGATAAAAATGCAACAGCCTAGCTGCTCGTAAGCCTTAATGTTTGTTTATGTTACTTTCCAATGCTTCTCTAATATGTAAAGTGTGTGTGAAATGTATGCTGGCATCTAAATACTATTTATCTATGTACGAGTATCTATGACAGCTGCACTCACTTGGTGTGTGCTTACTTTACAACTCTTATGGTCTACGGCTGCTAAATTTCCTTAATGTAGGTCACTTTTCTTCTTGACGCCTGATTGCTGCTAATTGTCTACGAAATATATTTCGTATAGAGCTGTCAGTGGCTGAGTTGCTTTTTTTTTCGTTTTGTTTATCTAGTCATCTTGAAGTTGTTTCGTATGCAACTGTTTTTTGTTATTTCTAAGCAGGAAGTTTTTCCTACAACCAGATTGACAGTTGAGGCATGAAAGTTTTGCTAAAAAAATCAAAAAAAAAAAAAATAACAAAAAATTAAATCAAATTTGGGTTAGGTCAATAGAAGTGTGCGGCAGCATATTGCACGTACATAGATACAATATCTTATGCATGTATTACATGTATCTGCTGTGCACATCAATATTTTGCTTCAAGTGACTCAATTGCGGAAACGTGGGCTACAAAGTCATTAAGTAGCGGCCATTGTGCTCAATATTATAAATGAGTTTCAGTTCGTTGCAGTTATACTTTTTCTGAAGAAAATATAATGAATTATCAAGACAACAAGCAGCAGTAGTCAAAGTCAGTGCACATGAGCACATGTTGCAGACGCAAACACGAGCAACTGTCACAACAGCGCTAACAAATATGTATGTATGTGTATAAGAAAACAAAAAGCCGGCTGCAGATACATTTGTATCTTAAAAATAAGAAAAATAAAATAACATACACACACATACTGTGTGAAAATTGGCACAGACAGCGCATGTACATCATTTTCAAATTCGAAAATAAATAAAAGCAAAATATATAATTTCACATTAAATTTAAATTTAAGCACAGTGAAAGAGATGTGAAAGAAAAAGATGCTGAAAATCAAGCTAAAACTAAATGAAGCAAATAGTGAAAATTCGCTTTTCCTATGATTCATGTATGTGTGACGTCACGTGTATGCTAAAAATAATAATTAAAAGCACATTAGGCAACAAATTGAAAAAAAAAAAAAAACAAAAATCTAGAAAAAGAATCAACGTTGCTGAGCACTATTTATATTTGGCAGATACTTTTGTATCTAAATACTTAGTAGCTGCTTGTTGCTGCGGTTGCTGTGTGTTGCATGTGTCACGATGCCGCAAAAGTGCGCCGCAAGTCAAATGTCAAGCGTGAAAAATGCGTTAAGTAGCAGCGCGCAGTCAATAAAGGCCTTAAAGCAGCAACAGATACAATATCTTTTACTTATTTTGTTGTTGTGGTTGCTGTTGTATCTTTTGCGCCTTTTTGGTTTTATTATAAGAAGATTGAGGACAACGAGCATTCGCAGTAGCTGCAGCACAAAAAATAAATCGTGGCTGCCTGGATTGCACTGCAGTTGTATTCGTGCATCGTGCGTTGATCATTTGCGATAAATTTGTTTATGGTATTAAGTGAGTTTTTTTTTTTTCACAGCGCATCTATTTTTCTTTTTATCATTTAATTAAACTGCAACGTTGAGCGTTTTAAATGAATTGCTTGCTTACTAGAAGATATACATTAAACTTACCTTTCATGGCATTTGTCGCGCCAAGCCAGAGCAGTAAAAAAAATATCATCTTTGTAAAATTTAATCCGCATATGCGCGACATGCTGTGTAAACACTTTGAAGTACAACAACTCACACGTACTAAAGTTTCTTAATTTCCGCTCGCCTTAAATTTATTTATGCCTTGACGTGTGCAGTTGAAAAATTGTACAAATTTTATTTTAATAATTTCAGCGTGTTAATTGATTTCCATGTGAGCACAGAAATAGCAACAGTCAGCAGTCGCAGCAGTTGAGATACACAGCTACAGATACTTCAGTTACAGTTGCGGCATGTCACTGTCGCGCCGTCAATGTTGACAGGCGTGTGGAGGGGATGTGCGCGCACACCTCACGCGTTTTCCTGCTGGCGCTGTTCGTCGTCTAGATACTTGTATATGCTAGACAAAGGGAGCAATGCTGCCTTTTCTGCCATCTTTGAGATACACTTTTATATGTATATGGCATGTAATGCTCTATATATAAATATATATTTGGCTCAATATGCTTTTTGTATTGATGTACCACGTCAAATACACACTTTACTTAATTATTTTTTGGTTTTTTTTTTTTTTTCGTTTTATGTCGTTTTTGTTGTCTTTTGAAGTTGTTGTTGAGTTCCGTTTTCTTGAAATATTCTTTCACTTTATGAATTTTTGAGATTTTTTGTTTTCCGATTTTTCCCGAATTATTTTTTAATTATACTTATATATTATTTTTGTGTGGAACATATGGCACAGGAATTCACAAAATTTTATCGCATTTTCATTGGCACTTTGGTATTTCTGAAATATTATTTTGAGAATTTTTTAATCTTCTATGGAATATTTATTTGATTGAAACGTGTAAATTTATTATAGCGCTCACATTCGGTTGGTTGTGTATTTGTTTTTGATTTGGCGAATTTTCTTTCAAAGCAATGTCGAATATCTTATACCGATCAATTTATTTCTTTGTGTTAATATTTGTACGAAGGTTAACCTACAAGTTTTTTGAGTTTAGCAAGCTTACAGAATTGCATTCGATACATAGTTATACCAAACTATAGTCGATATTATTGTTCAAACTTATTTATATTTATCGATAGATATACGAACTCTTATAATACTACCAAAAGTAGTTTCAGAGATATAACAAATAAAACTAGCCATGTCCGACTGTCTGTCTGTCTGTCTATCTGTCTGTATCTATGTATGTCTGTATGTCTGTATGTATGTGTGTCCGTCTGTCCATTGTCTGTATGAATCAAAGCACGTGCCTCATATTTTAAAATATCGATCTGAAATTGGGTATGGAGAATTTCTTTGTTGATAAGGCAGAGTATCTATGACATCTTCCACGTCACGCCCACTTTTCGGGATAGCCCCCATGCAAAACCTACTTAATTTTCGGAGTTTGTATAAGAAACGTTTTCATTACAGTCAATATCAACTCAAAACTCAATATGGTGGATTGTAATGAATGAAATCTTCACATATACTATTAATAGGCGTGCATTAATAAGAAAGTCGCCATGAACCCAATTGTGGTTTTTGTTAATAAAATCTTATAATTTTTTGAGCTAACCATCTTAAAAAGTGGAGTAAAATCTTCAAATAATAACTTCCTGTATATATCTATAAATCAATAAACAAATTGTCAATAATTTGTTATATAGTATATACGTGTGAAGAGTGTTGAAGTTCGGTTCAACTGAAATAATCGTTCTCTCTTGTTTTTTTTTATGTTTTTTTATGACTTTAAACATGAAGGAGATATCCTATATATATATCTAATTTTTCAGAAAATATAAGATTAAACGGTATCTTCTCATCTTAAAAAAACCAGAAGTATTGTACAAATTTTTGGTAAATGTCTTGCAAACATGACACTATATCTTCAAACTGATTGGATAGTGCAAGTTTCATCACCAAGAATAGTTCATGTATAGCAACTAATTTTATTTTGTTATCCGTAGGTACATTGTGTCACCGTCGAATTAAATTAAACGATGACTGTCTATCACCATGAAGTTTTCAAACCAAAAATTGTTGAAGAATCACAACTGACTCAACACATAATAGCTGCTATACTGGTATGTATTGTACAAAAAGTAAGAAAAAGAAAATGGCTGATATGCGCAAGCAATATTTTTGACGATCTATCTGAAGGGGATATGCCAGCAAAGATCATTACTCTTTGCATGATGATGCAATTGCTATCACACATACAAAGAGTCGTCAAAGTAGGAAAGAACCTCTCCGAGCCCTTTGATATCAGAAGAGGTTTCAAGTAGGGTGATGCTTTATCGAATAACGTTTTTAATCACTTGATTTAGTATATTCTACGCTGGTGCCCATACAAAGTGATGCTGCTCGCTGGTGGCGCAGAAACATGGACACTGACTCAGAGTCAGTGGAAGTGCACGAGAGTGAATTGTCACCTGTCGACCTGTAAGAGATGGCGACGAGTCTATGACGTATGAAGAGGTGGATATAGTTCACCGCATAAAATTGCAGTGGCTACATTGGGCTGGTCATCGTATCTGGTTGGACACCGAAGATCCAGCACTGAAGAATTAGTAAATTCCAAAATTGCAACGTGTTTTTAGCAAAGAGAAACGTTTTTGAAGCCTTTCTATTCGATCAACACGAGCCTCTGTGAGTTATTCTTCTTCCCGTGATATTGTACAAAAAATTCCTTTAATAGTATTACAATTTTTAGAAGGGTATTTTTTTAAAAATAATCAGCTGAAAGATACTTCAGTGTTGGATTTAAAACGCTACTATGACGTCTTGGTTTGCTAAGATAATTATTTTGAAAGAGACATTATAGAATTGTAGTTCTATTCCAAAACAAAATTTTGTTTGCCAGTCTCATTAGCCAATTTAATGTAGTTACATCGTATTTATGTACAAATGTAGTACACTTAGAGAGAATGTGCTCTGGCGTCACATTATTCGACAAACAATATTTATATACTGGCTCCGAGGTAGGAGTATCAAAATTGGTTATGGCAAGTTAAGGCCTACATCAACAGATAACCATAACCAGTTGAGAATAAGCTAACTGACTTTAATACTTAACTAATTTTACTTATGGGTGCTATGGGTGTGTTACGGTAGTCGATACAGATATTGATATCCACAGAATAGTTAAGAACGATTCTGTCCCAATTGCAATACTTCATGATGTACTTCTGGCATTGGTCGCTAGCTGCTTAAACTCTCACAATTCATTCATGTTCATGACTACTAGAGCAGTTTTATCCAATTTTATGTTTCAATGTCATACTCTTCACTTCTGTATTGAAGTATGCGAATTGAATTATGTGAATTGTTCGTTATGGTCTTCAAAACTCTGAAACCGCAGGAAACATTTTTAGTTGAGATATGGCAACATTGACATAGTAAGTCTTTTATGTCATTTAGAGACACACTTTTGAGCTTTTTGATGGCTATACTAAATAGCTTCGAAACTTTTAGCTCCCTTATAGCTCTGACATTTAACATTTGTAATACTTATTAACGCAACTATGGAAAATGGAAAAGAAAAATTAGCTGCAAGTCACATTCAAACTGCATTCACATTTCAAATTTGAAACGCTTTAATGCCATTTTTATCTAATTTATTTCACTAATAGAAAGTTTTTCAGCTAAGACAACGCAGCAATTAAAATTTTTTAATTACCATAAACTATCACGAAAACGGCGTAGCTATACGAACTAAAAGCTATCAAAGTCAAAAATCAATTTACCGCGCAACAAATAAATATTTTGATCTAACGAACTTTTAAGCGGCATTTAAACGACACTGAAGAAAGCAAAGATACTTTAATGCATAAGATTTTTTTTTTTATTGCATTAATTTTATGCTAAATGTATTGTTTGAGTGCCGCTAAGAGCAGACAGCATGAACGGCGTGGAAAATCATAAGCAACATCCAGTGGTAAGGAACTATATACTAAGGCAGCGTTTTACAATACATATTCGTAGATATATACAATATATATATATATATATATATATATATATATATATATATATATATATATATATATATATATATATATATATATATATATATATATATATATATATATATATATATATATATATATATATATATATATATATATATATATATATTTATATATATGTATCTATATGGTAAAAGTACATTAAAAATAGTTATTGTCACTTTTAGTGCATGTCGTCTACATTTGAAATGGATTTACATGCGCAATAACAAATGACAACGACTGGGACAAAGGCAAAGGCAACTGCGGCTGTGTTTTGTTATGATTTTATATTTTTACCATAATCATTTTTTTATTTTATTGCAGATCGACCGGTCGACGTGGAGCAATAAAAGAAAAAAATGACAAGAACTTGGCGGCAAATAAAAATTAACAAGCAAAATTAGATACGCGCCACGCAGCGCAAACGTAGCTGTAAAGACAGATAGACAGACGGACAGACAGACAGACAGACGGACATGTAGCATAAGCTACAGATACATTTGTATCTGTATCTTATGCTGAGTAAAAGTTACAAATGTGCGCATAAATTGCAGACGACAAACGCTTCTACATATATATTATATATATATATATATATTTATCTTCACTCTCTTCATCGCTGCAATTGACCACACGTCGTCGCAAACGGTTGCAGTAGCAGTTGCCGTTGCAGTTGATTTTGGTTTTTGTTTTTTGGGGGAAGCCGTTTTCAAATGAGCACGAGGCAAAGACCTGTGTATAGTGAAAATGTAACTTATTTTTAGCACACCAAAGCAAACGCATCCGTAAATAATTCATTTTCCAGTCGCAGTTGTTGACGTTCGTCGCACAAAATTCAAAGTGAATGCAGCATCTTCTTCTAGAGCGCAACGGCAACGGCAACGTCAACGTCAACATTTCCTGGCTGACTTGTATCTTATAGCTATAACGTGCCAAAGTATCTACATTTGATGTTTCCCTTAGGATTTGTGTGCTCTCTTTTGATTTGCATCTAAACTTGAAAGTGTTTTTACTGCCACACCATCATCTATGCCGCTCGATTTGGTCTACGCCTTGTATCTATAACTTTTCTTTTTGCATCTTTTGATATGATATTTTAACAGGCACATCATAATCATCGTCATCGTTCATCTTCATCATCATCATCGTCATAATCATTATTATCTTAGTCGCCAACTTCTTTAATAAAATATATCTACAGTTTGCGCTCGGCTTTGTATTCTGCCATTGGCTGTCTGTCCGTCTGTCTTTCTACCCGCTTTTAGTGCCCTTTTCTTATTTTTTGTAATTTTTGCACTTCATGCTGTACAGAATAACGGTTTAGTTTTGAACTTTGGCACATGCTCATTGCCGCAGATACTCTTACTTCAATTCGATACAAAAGCCATTTTAGCTTGTTCCTAAATACCAGCTAGAAAAAATTTCCTCACAGGCATTTTGCAGCGTCCATTTTTCTACTTCATTCAACTTGAACTACAAAATCCACTTTAGCTGCTTAGCTAAGCTGCTAGCAAGCGCTTGATTTCGAAATTAGGAATGTCGATTGTCGATAGTCGATTGCTGAAGCGCACAGTGGGCGCACTTAAAGTTTGTATTTTAGATACACATATATAGATATACTTTTTATGGGCGTTTTACTTTTGAAATACAATAAATTCTACTCAAACAGTAGCGCCGCATTATGCTGTCGTTGGGCTTTGAGTGCCGCCAATGACGTCGAATTTCGTAAAGCATAAGATATGTGAAACGAAAAAAATATGCAACTCAATTAAGTGGCCATAAAAAATGTATCTAGATACAATGCTGAACAAATGACATATGCGCATATGGTCGGCCGGTTGCGTGCAGAGTTCAAATTGAAATAAAGAGATGAGGTTATCTGATAGTCTTTGTATGCAATTTAGATTATGCATTGCCTTATTTTGTCAATGATATTTTTAAATAAATTGTTTTAGTTTTTATGTGATGACTGTTTGATAAGTCTGCGAAATTTGCAAAGTGTATTGAAGATTTTATAGCTGAGAATTGGTCAGTTTAAGTAGTTGAACGAATTTTGTGCTTTGTGAGATCTATTCTGTTTGTAATTGTGGAAAATTTGTTACAGGAGCCAATTATATTAAAATAAATGTCTAGTCATCCAATTTGTTCAATATTTTAGTAGAAAATCTGAAAATCTCTTCTATGGAAACACAAAAAATCCTTCAAAGGGATAGCAGAGATCGTCATCGAAATTAAAAATGATTCATAAGTTGTACATTGGTTTAAGATAAAAGCGCACAGAAGATGCTGAGCATTTAAGTACAAAAAAAGAGTCACTTATAAAAGACGCCAACAATGATACAACAATTTGTTAGGAAGATTTCCATGATGGCGAGTAGTTTAGGGGCATGTGATCTGTAGAGAACACCGCAGTAAAGAACTCTTTCTATTAAGCACTATTTTTTTCAAATCGGAGATACTCGCTATTATGAAAGCTACTTGCTTTCCAAAGGAGCGCAAAACCAGAAACCAAGTAGTTGCAATCTTCTTCGATAGCCAAACTAACATATATGTATATATGCGTCAGTATATTGCATCATTAACTCCAAACTATTAAGAAATTGCAGATCGTCAATTACAAGAATCATCGTCTTCTTTGTATTTCCACCAGGTCACCCTGGCGAGCAGGAGAATAAAATCATCGACGAGTAGAGAATCGTCCAGAGAAGCATTCACAATGCAATCGGCGACAGCAGAAATCACCATTCCAATTAAAACTGTGCAGGTATACTGTTCTGTAGGAGATCAATTCTTACATGGCTTAAGGTTTCGGAAATTCAGGGATTATGCAAGTTTCATGAAACATAACTCTAGTTACTTGAAATTTAATAACTCACAGAACAAATTTTAGTTCATCAAGTGACTGAAGAGTTAACATATCGGCGTTAAATTAATCGACCCATTCTTTCGTGTAAATTTGAATGAATGAAACAATGACTTCAGACAATTACTTGACCAAGAAATACAAAAGATCATCACGTTATGAGTTCATTGTAGAACGCTACTGAAGTGATACTGTAGGATTATCATGTGACTTATTGTGAGATTGGAGCACCTTAGCAATTGTATAACTGGAAGATTTGCCTGTCAAGAAGTTTGTTCGTGTTAGATGTCACATAAATTGGCAACCGCTAAAAAAACAAAAAACAAAGAAAAGGCTCGTGACGATTGTTGCAAAGAAATGTTGAATAAATTATACAGAGTTGCTTCAAAAAACATATAAAAGATTTTAATAGGTGACGAGTAATGTATTAGAAATTAAACAGCAGCTTTTCAAGATGAGTCAAAACGCTAACACCCTTGATAGCGCATGAAGCACTTCCAAACAATTGGTTGCCTGCACTTTCCGAAATAAAACATTTGGTAGCTGTTTAATTCGTGGAACGTAGAACGGTCGACTCTAACTGGTACGCAACTATTTGAAGTCTTCGGAGAAAGACGGATCATGCTCCACCACAACAATGCGAACGCTAAAACATCGGTTTGAACAGCAAAGGGGTAATTAAACCACCGTATAGTACCAACTTATTTTTATGCAAGTTCATCAAAAATACATTAATTTACGAATAAAGAAGACGCATGTTCAGATAGAAAAACTGGGTGGAGAAACTGCTTTAAAAATTGGCATAAAAAAGTGTAATAATCTTAATGCAAAAAAATTTTAGAACAATAACAGCGGTGCCACAGAAAACACTTTCGATCCAAATTCTTTAAATTTCATACATATTACTAAATTTAACGAATGAAATGTAGAGATTTTGGGGCGAAAGTGTTTTCTGTGACATTCCTGATAGTCATGTTTTTGTTGGTTTTCGCAAACATTTGAAGAAATCTGTCTGAGTTGAGGAACTATGTTCTTAGGCTGAATATTTGACAATGAAATTCGAACAGTCTATTTGCTTCTGACTATTTAAGCGCATTTCTATACTCACTCTAATCATCCTCTCATAAGAATATACCGACTTGGATAGTAACGATACATTAAATAAGAGACCTAAATCTATGCTGAAATAAGATACGTACAACGCTACTTAATATCATTTAAAAAAATATTGCATTTGTCGTTCTATAAAGTAGATCTAGTACGTTCATTGGGGTATAGTCTTTGTGTGCTAACCAAATCAAAGACTACAGATCGTCCAGTGATTTTAAACGGAATTTGTGCTTTCAGCCAACAATTTTAATGAGCGCGTCTTGTTCTTCACTGGCTTAAGCGGGGTATAGAAATGCAAATCCAAATGCAGTGGTGCCTTGTGCTATGTCATCTATTGGTAAAGTATACATATAGCCATTTTGTGAGCGTGCAGGGCGTAGTATTCACAATTTTTTTTCTAAATTTGACCTATGTATGTTGCAGGAAAATCTAAAAATCCATGTTTGATCGCGCTATCTTGTATAGATAGCGAGATCTTGGAGTTCACACATATGATTAACGGACGGACAGACGCATGGACATAGATATATCAACTGAAGTTTTGACGCTCGTGAAGGTTATATACTTTATGGAGACTGTCATGCCTACTTCTACCTGTTACATAGATTTGCATAGACATAGTGTATCCCTGCTACTCCAGGGCACTTTATAAAAAATGTTGAAGATACATTCCTGAATTCTAATATGTTGCAGTTTATAACAAAGAATTGTGTTCCACAATAATAGAGTAACATCGCCCTAACGTTTGATTTCAGAATAATTGATTTATAGCAGTGATTTGACAGCTGTACATTGTTTCTTTAGGCTGTATTTTAAACTACGTGCATCCGAGCTATCTAGTCTAATTTTAAAAAATATATATACGTTAATGAATTTCAACTAAATGTTAAGAAGACTATCGAATCTGTAGCGTTCGACTTGGTGTCAGAATAACCACCACTTCTGTCGCAGTTCATAGACACATTTAACAGCTCTTTGTTTTATATTTTAAATATTGTATTTTTTTTAGTATTTACATTTGAAGAGCGTCGCTTTTTAGTTTTAAGATATTTTAAATTCATTCAAAGTTTTTAATAATATGCTAAATTTAGTTTGAAAATTATTAGTTTGTTGGTGTGATTATTTATAGATACATTAGTTAATCTGCTTAAGTCTTTGCGTATTTATATTATTTATGTATTTCATTTGTAAATTGTAAGCTAATTTGTTTTTATTATACAAACGAATACATTTTTCCTTGTTTCATTTTGCAACACTTTCGTTAGTGCAAAATTGTGCTCCGTTGCGAAATTTTACAAATTTTCTTTTTTTTTAGTTTAAATATTTACAACATTTTTCTGTTTATAATTATTTGTTTTGTTTTTTTTTTCAATTTTAATTTTGCACATGCCACACTTGTAGTTCAACAAAACTTTAAAAGATACAACATCTTTGACGCGCATATAATTTATGAAACATTTATTTATGAATTTCTTTTCAATATTTTATTTTATTTGAAATATATTTGTTTTTTATTTTTATGCCATTTAATTAAAAAATATTTTCTGCACAATATTTCTTTTCAAAGCTTTCGTACGCCAATTTCAACTTAATTCGAAAAGATACAATATCTTTTTATCTGCACTCAAGATATTTCACATAACAAACGTTTTCATTCAAGAAATATCCACACATAAAGCGCGCGCCGAACGCTTTTCCACGGAAACCGCAGATACAAAATAATAAAAAAAAAGAAAATAGAAAGAAAAGAGGAAAACTTAAAAATAAATTAATAAAAATTCTAAAATGCCTTTACAGCAGCGCTTCGCAGTTTACTTTATAGTATTGGCGCTATGGGACTATACACAACAACGCGCCGCACTGAATTTCCCCACAACAACAATAAGAACAAACTATTTCGAAGGCGCACCGCACTACATTGTATAGTATATCCAAAAGATATCCAAAGCGAGCAGAAGCCGAAACCGAACTGCGCAACGTTTTCTCATAGACTGAATTGAGTGGCAAGCGGCATTGTGAAAATGTTGTGCCGCACGCAGAATATGCTGCGGCGCACCCGCAAGTTACTTTTACACGCGTTGTCTACTGCTCCGCTGCCTTGCTGCCTTCTTCAACAAAAACAAAAACAAAAACAACAACAATAAAAGCAACATTCGCTCGTTGCTTAGTCGCACACTCTCCCAATGTGCGACACCCAATGTATCTAGATATATAGTCAATGTATCTGCACTTGGATTTTCTTTGGCACTCATTCAGTTACCGCCGACTTTTGCTTTTGCTTTTCATTTTCATTTTTGATTTATGTGCGCTGTAATTGTGTATATTGAGTTTATGCAAATTGTATGTAACAGTCCAAAGTAGGCGTGGCAGATCCTTTAAAAATATATTGTTGATTATGGCATAAAAAGTTGAGTTAATGCAGAAAAGTCCGTCTGTCTGTCTTCTGCCTTAACGAACGCCAAAACTTCGGAAAATATAAAAGTTAGCGATATGAAACACGAACATTTAGACACTTACAGAATCTAGACATGACAAACCACATCTCCCTTTCCCAACCGGAAAGATAGTCGAGTTGATATAGTCATGTCTGTCTGTCTGTCTGTCTGTCTGTCTGTCTGTCTGTCTGTCTGTCTGTCTGTCTATCTTTATGAATGCCAATATCTCAAAAAATATAAAAGAGAGAAAGACCAAACTTAGATATTTAGAGTCTTCTAGAACATAGACACAACAAATCCCCACCTCCCTTTCCGAAGGGAATATATACGAAGGGACATATAGCCATTTCCGTCTGTCTATATCTTGTTAAATCTAAGATATGGAGCTATCAAACCTGTATATTTAAACTCTTCTAGAACTTAGATACGACAAACCCCATCCCTCTCCCCTACCCGTCTGTCCGTCTTTCTGTCTGTCTTTATGAACGCCAAAATCTCGCAAGATATAAAAGTTAAAGATAACAAACTTGAATATTTCGATTTTTCTAAAACCTAGACTTCATACTTAATAATACTTAATAAGTTTAAGTTAGCTTAAGATCAAACTTCTATACAACATAGCACCATAAAATGTTCTATTAGTCAAAGAGATACCCTTACACTAGGTAAAGAGTATCTCACAGTCGTCTACCCTCAACTGTAGCATACTTTCTTATTTTTTGTGGGGTTGAGCACGTGAAATGAGCAAAGCAGAGCGCATTGAGGATGTAAAATTTTTTATTTCAATTTTAAGATCATTTCGAGAGCATCATTCGAGGAGGGGTTAGCGCCCGATCGCGCGAGTGGCAGCAGACATGTGGATACAATTTGCTAGCTACATAGTAGTTCCAACTTATTGCTCTCTTGTGTGTGTGGCATTTGAGTTTAGTGCGACTGCGCCACATGTTGTCTCGATTGGATTTTATTTGATTTTATTTCGCAGCTAATTCGTTTTTCAGTATGTGGCAAGGATACATGCTGCTTGTATTATATATGAGTTTGTATTTAATATTTACGCCCAGCAAAACTTCCAAATTCCCACTCATATGCTTATCGTGTTAATGAACCCTTTAACATTTGTAAAGCCGCAGTTACGCCCACCCTTAGCTATCAAAACAGACATCAAATATGATGCGTCAAACCCAAACTGACAGCAAACTGCGCGTTATAAATCACAACCGACAATGTCAGTCGTCGCAGTTTTAAATGTTGTTTTATGAGGCACTTCATTAATAAATTAAAAGCAGTGAAAGAGCAGTCCTTTAGGCAATCAAAAAACACCTACCAGCCATTTGTCTCGATATCTAGCCATCTATCTAAAGCAGCATACACATATTTAGAAGTAGCACCCCACACCACCACAATCAGCAGATATAAACAACCCTTAAATGTATATCAATCGACGTGTATGCTAAATATCAGTGTGAGAGAGTCAAGTAAGACAAGCCAAGCCGCCTTTTTCTTTGGATTTGAATGTCAGCGATGTGAAACGACTTCATTGCACGCACAATTTCATATTGCGATACGATACAAGATAAGCGAGTGTGTGTGTGAGTGAGTGTGTTTGTATTTCTTTTGGGGGGCAAAATCGAAATGCAGTTTTCCGGTGTGGAAAGACATTCAAATAGCACATTTACATGCTGCAGTAGTTGATTGTATACATACTATATAGGAGTGTCTTTTCCTATATAAATATACATAAAAGTATGTAGAACTATTTATGCTACTCACAGTCAGGCTGGCAGGCATACACAGCCTGTTTTAGGTTAGGCCACATACTTGAAACATGCATTGGAAACATTTTGTCGTCGACAAACTCATCAAATAAAACACATAAAACTGCACTTTTACTAATTGCTTCAGGGATTACATGTAAATATGCGCAGCAAATCGCCGATAAGCCTCGACAATATCGTAGTCAAATGTAAAATTATTTGAATTTATTGTTATTTGAGGGTTGTCAAGTGTTCTACGCTAGGTTTAGAAGTAAAGTTGGGCAATTTTAAGTTATCAGCACAAAATTAGAAATAGTTGTATGTAACTAAAAAAAAAAAAATACACTTCGTTGTTTGGTGAAAAAATTGCCTATTTTGATTTATTACCTTTTGATTGAAACTGTTCTCGAACTCTTGGTTTTATTTCCTTATCTTTATCTTTAAAAAGTTTGGAAACTCTAATTTTAGAGCAGCACACAGGACAGCAGACAAAATCAAAAATGTAATTGGCTTAAGATTACCGTCGACTTTATCGACCACTTGCATCGACGTCTTTAAATGGCCCACAATTGCCACAACTGCCAAGATAAACGAGAGCTGGAAAGCTTCAAGTAATTGTTCTGTCCTTTCCAGCCTTTTAAGCAACTCCAACATAAATTGTACTGTGCTTTGTAGTTCAACATCTGGTAGACAACATGCGTTTAAGTGACAGTGACATCACCGACAGATTATAGCTACCTATTGCTATGTGCTGATGATGAAGTTTATCAGAATGGAGCTTTTGCTGATATTGGTAACGGATTGTCGGATCCTGCTTACTACAAAATCTGTAACGGTTTTTTTTTTTCGTTTCGTCGTTCACTCATTCTGAACATAATTTATCTTGCATTTTTATTTCATCCAGCTCCCAACTTATGTTTTTCGATACAAACAAGACGAACCCGACAGAAAACGGTACTTCTTTAAAAAATCACACTCAAGTGGCGCTACCTTCATGTGGCAGAGTTTATGAAGTGAGAAACATTGGTTGAAAACAATTCTAAGAACATAAATGATGACCAAAATATTGGCTAGCCGAAATCCGTGTAATTTCCATCAAAACTGTGCGTAAAATCTTCACTCAAAATCTTCATTAAAATTCAGTTGAAATTGAAATTGAGCATTTTCAAAACACTTTTTCACTTAATATTTGGGCTACCGAATTTCTTTGTTCCGCACAAGTTGACTGAAGACCAAAAAAAAAAAAAATTGACAGTTTTGACCGATTGTTTGAAGAATGCTTTCGTCCATGAACGGAAAGAATTTTGTGGATGCAGAAGCCACCTAAAAGTCGAACAAAGTGGACCACATGTCATGAAGTTCAGCTGGAGAGTAAGTAAAAGCATGAAACTTTCGAAAGCACTAGGTCAAATTTTCCGTCACAAGTTCCGTTTTCCGAGGGATATATATACTGCATTCGGATACTGACTAAAATGCTTAAAAAAATGTTTTTTATAATTTCATCGCACAACTTTTTTACTGTTACTCAATTCTTTTTACTATAATTAAAATGAAATCGAAAATTCTGTCTTAAAGAAGTCGAGAAACTCTTATAAATCGAAGGTTTACTGAAATTCTTATATTTATGTAATTTATGCATTTTATTTTTTTTTAATTTTCGAAAAGAGTGGCAACTCTGTCTATGGCTTCGCCATATTTCAATTCAACTTGACATCCAATTTAATGCTTTCTACTAAACATGTTTCGTTGCTATAGAGATTTCAATCGTGTACATAGTTCACTTACGCACGAATTATGTGAAGCCCATCGAAAATGGTTTCTCCTGCTAAAAAAATATCAATGCCGTGACATGTGATATGTGACTTATCGTGATATTCAGGCTTTCTCGGGCATTAATGGGATCAGTATACAGTCAACATTGCATGAAGATTTGGTCCGTTGCTATAAAAATTGCTTTGCTTGAAATGGCAAAATGGAAAAACTATACTATGAATCTATAATATGAACTTCATGATGAATATTTTGAATAAATACAATAAAATCGTTTTTTTTTATTGAAATATGAAAAGCAGTCCTCGTACAGTTCGCATTGAATGTTTCTAATATATTCATATTGTATTGTATATGTGTGTGCATTTAATTAAACGAACAATAAACTATAACAAAATTGGTCTAAAAAAATAGAAAATCCATGATGTAGATTCTTGAAATAAGCATTTTTATTCAAATGTCGTAAGCGGTGGCAACCCTGCTTTCAATGCTTGCCACACTAAGCAAATGTTTTGATTCAATTTTAGAAAATCCATTTCCATACAGGCTAGACTGAGTATCTACTACTACACTCAGTTGTTATAGCTCAGATGTTCGTCACGTTTATTATTATTATTATGTTTTAGTATTGAAGCATATTTTTATAGCTTTTTTATTAGTTCTTGAAAGTCTCAAATCGTAGATGAAACATTTTTACAATAATACAAATTCAAAACGTTTAATTTAAGACTTTCAGTGCATACAGACACTAAATAAATTTGTTCAATAAAAGTTATTTCCGTTTAGAAGAGTTAGACTCACTTCTTTAAGAACAACTTGGCAACCCTCTTTGCTTGCAATATCTCAAAAGGAAATGCTGCATCCTTTTATGCTTGAACGATTTTTATGAATCACTCGTTTCTCGTTTATTCGGTTAATGAATGCACTATCAAATTTTCTTCTTTTCGAGGGCGTTTTAAAGCGTTTATCTAGAAAATTCCAATGCGCTTCGTTTGTTGCGGTCTCCGCGCCTAATTTATACACGGTAATGGATTTTATGTTGTTTCATTAAAAGTACATAAAATTTTTGACTAACATAGTAGTACGTCAGCAGTTTATGCTTGAATGCAGTTCATCAGTCAGAAATTCTTCTATATATTATAATATGTAACTATAAAATTCTATAGCAAATTTGTCACTCGCTACAACAAGAAGCCCAACCCAATTCGATTTGTTATTTTACACCAAATTCATCATGTTTAATTTGCACTTCAATCGCAATGCCAAATTAGGGAAAATCTACAACAAAAAACCATTGAAAAATCGAAAGAATACAAAACTATTAGGTTTTGTTTTTCAGCTGACCTTTTGTATATTTATCAATTAAACGCGTGCGACTTGAGTTTCCTATGCGCAACGCACCCCTTCGAAATGTAGAAGTATGTAGTGTCTACAACGAAATGTGTGTAACCAGTAGCAGGGGCACCCATTTGTCTGCTTACGATTTCCACGAAAACATTTTCAATTTTCAGCAATTAGATACAAATTTCATTGAACTGCGCATGATTAGCGCACGAATTTCATAGTTCATAGCGAATCTGAGGCGTGCGTGAGGGTATTTTCGATGTTCGCAAGCCCGCAGCTTGAACAAAATCATCCTCATGATCAACGTAGTCTGGTTTGCTTTTAACGAATGAGTTACAAATAAGCGACCACCCGCTGTTCTCAGATACGCGCAGAGTGACAGCAAAAAATTTCTATTAACAAAAAAATTGGGAAAACATTTTTCTTCATCGAACATCGAATCGCTTGTGCGAATGAGCAAATGAAGACATTGACATGTTGATGACTGTGCAACGTTTGTATCTATAAGCTAGACAGGCAGCTGTCAATGTGTCAATATTAATTTAATGCTTCAAAATTATTTTCGCTGTTTATTAAATTCAGTTTTTTCTTTTTTTCTTTTGAGTTGAAAGGGTCAGCATAGTGCATTAAACGCTGCGCTTCGAAATAATTGAAGTATTTCTAAGTGAAGTTCAAATTAAACTATCATTTGAGCATATATATTCATCAGAAAGTAATGTTACGTAACGTAACGATGTATATAGTAATTACAAATTGAAGATAATTATAATAAGCAGACTAATGTATGAGAAGGGAATATTTTTTCTATAGCATAGTTTTTACGTTATAAAATTTTTAATTTTAGACCTCTTTAAACTCCAGTAAGCTTGATTTTAAGCCAAAAATGCAATTGGTTTGAGTACAACTACTTCGGCTAACGGACACGCAACAAATATACTTAACGAATCACAATTAAAAACTATTCTCATTGACTGTCACCGAAAGAAATTAGAGCAGCTGAGAGAGTAAATTTGGTTTTGCTCTAACGTTTTTTTCGCTCTCAGAGATTGATACAAGAATTTTCTACTTACTTCAAGTCAAATATGAATTATTTAACATTCCGAGATTATTCTGTTTGTTTATATTTATTTCAAGAGTTTTATTTTTATTGTAAGGATTTTTGAGCTTGATTTTCAAATCGATTCCGATTTTTATTTGATTTATAAATAATTTAGTGTGAATCGTACTTAAAGGACACTGAAGACGTGGTAGAACGAGTCAATTCCGACTCTACATTCGTAAAATGCATTATAACTGGTGATGAGCCCTGTCAAAGTGTTGTGCACTCGGAATTCTGGCCGGACGGTCAGACGGTAAATAAAGAATACTAACTAAGAGCTAAGCAGAGTGCTCGAGAGCGAATTCGACGATAAGGACCAGATTGTGTGGAAAGAGAACTCTTGGACAGAACTTTGTACCACGACAACGTACCATCTCACAAGGCTAGTAATATCATCAACAAATATCATCGAACAATCACCATATTTAACTGATATGCCACTAGCCAACTTTTTGTTCTTTTTAAAACATAAATTACTATTTCGAGGCACACGTTTTTCAGTCCATAAAAGACATGAAAGAGAATTCGATACGAGAATTTATATCGATTCTGAAAAATGAGCTTACAAATTATTTTAATGATTGAATTATTCGTTGGCATAAGTGTAGTATTTTGGAAGAGACCTACTTTTAAAACAATACAATACATTTGGATAAATAATAATCATTATTTACTAGTTCCTGATACGTTATCGTTTTATTAGAGACTCGAGTAGTAAGCGTAGAAAAGCGTTATCAAATGACAGATCACAAAGAACGATGGTAAAAAAAAAACATAATTACTGCGCTTATAATTCACAATTAGTTTTAACATGTATCGTATGTTAAATCTTGTCTGACGCGGACATGACCTCGAAAATACTCCATGTTGGGAGCGAATATGTTTCATATAAAATATCATTAGAGAACCATACAAAACCACTACACTTTTTCCAGTTTTTTTATGTGAAATTTTCATTTCTGACTTTTTAAGTTTTATGCAAATGTTTTTTATATCAACTTCCGTTGAGAAATCTATTAAGCTAGTGTTTTTTTAAGCTTTCCGTGTCACTGCAACACTTTTTTTCTCGCGCTGATCCGCCTGCAGAAACTCATTATTTTGAATGCTGTTTGGTTTCTGATATATTGGATGATTCCATGCTGCAACAATAGTACAACACCAAACATTCATATTAAATTGTTTCACAAATTCATTTCTGTTCAATTGTCGGCACCCAACTGCTTTCTGTTCATCTGTCTGTCTTTGACATTTGATTTTCCTTTTTCAATTACTGTAAAACATTTAATGATGCAGATTGCTTAAAATTGGACGGTAGTCTATTGACAGATGGTAGATAACGGTATCAGTGTTGCATTTGAAGTTTCGACGCATGACATTCAGAAATCGCTTACTTTTTGAGACATGCTTGTATGAAAAAGCTCTCTTACCAAGCTATGGTTCTGATTTTAGTTTCAATATGGACAACTTATTTATCATTCAAGTGTGAATATTTAAATAATAAACGCTTATTACTACTGACAATTCCCAAAACAAATATACAACATTGGTCGAGCACGGTCAGCAAAAATATATAGACCCCTACATGAAACATTAAATCAGTTATTGAATTAGATTTATATTATAGAGATGGCAATATGACTCCAATGAAATAATCATCAATAAATTGTCAAAGTAACAACAACTAAAGTACTATAAGTGGTATATTATTTCCAAGTGTATCTAGAGCTTTTATAGTGTAATATGTTCGGTATAGAAGCTTTGTGCAAACATTTATGGATCAAGATTTTCAAAATATCGTTTGTCCATTCTTATCAGTCATAATATCTGGAGTGCATGTGATAAAACAGCAATGTTTCTTATCGGAATAACTACACTTTTCAACATGCTTGCATCAAAGTAGCAGCAATGCATACACATATGCGTATCTGCGTGCCACTTCGCCACACGCAATTCAATTTCACTGCACCGCAACGAAAAAGTTTCATGAATGAAGTTTTGCATCCATATGACACACTGCTGGGCTGGGCTGGCCTGGCTAGGCCTGAGGCGGCATGCATCAAAAGCAGAAAGCGCGCCTTCTTCTCTGATGTGGAATTTTTGGTAGCGATACATAAAAGCTGCACGCCTCCCCAACCTTTTGTTCCATATTTTATAGTTGTCGTTAAGACTTAAGATTTGAACATTTCCGCGCTTCATTGAAGCATGCCAAATTCATTGATGGCATTGATGTGCGTTTCTACACCGCTCTTAAGGTAGAATTGCTGTCTTTAAGTTACTGCTTCACTAAAAGCATAAATCGTTACAACTTAATACAAAAAACAAACTATTATTTCGGCATAAATCAGCTACATTGACGTTAGTTTTAGCTAATTTTATTGGTTGCGGTTAGTTAATTGGTTTTTAAACAAAAAAAAAAAAAAAAATACTGCAAGTCATTGAAATTTATGCGAAGTCAATTAAATTATTAAAGATGCTATGTACTAGCTACATAGTAGTACTCGTAAATACAACTAATTGGCAATAATTCCTTGCAAAAGTATTTAATTAAAGCTATCAAATCAAAAATCAAATTGCTCTGTAGCCAATGAACTTGACACAAATTTATTCTGCGGTTTGTTGTTAAAAATAATCATGAAAAAAAAATACTACGTAAATAATCTTTTAATTCTCCGACTATAATAAAGAATTCAACCTCTGCGTTCTTATCGCGCTTCAGTTTGGCTTATCAGACTTAAGATTGTGCTTATCTACAGCATGACCTTGACTGCGTTGACCTGTATTAATACAAATTATACCATAAAAATTACGGAAGGAAGCCTTCTCCACCATGTGAACTTTTTTTAATAACCGCTTGGAATTCAAATTTAGTATATAACATTTCAAAGCCGGTAATCCGCCTGTTTGATTTAATATTGAAGAATGTTGTTGAACCAGGAATTCGCATACTTACATATTTGTTTAAGCTCATTTTCATTGATGTTAAATGTAATATCTTATTTAAATAATTCCTGAAAATTGTGCATTGTTTCATCCGTTTGCCAATACATTAAAGCGGCATGTATTGAAAATCAACGTCATTATTTACAGTCTGGGTATTACCAATTAAATTAATTGATGAAACAAAAAAGCGTTGTTAAGTTTTATATGTGCACCGTTTTAGTTTTTCTTTCTTTTTTTTTTACGTATGTATATTTATAAAACAATGGAAAATAACAGATACAATTTATGTGTTAATTTCTCTGGAAAAGGAAATTCAAAGCTTGACTAATCAATAATTACGTATTATAGTTAGTGATGTGCCTTATACAAGTATGTGAGAAAAGTTTATGCGGAGTCTATTGTTTTAAGAACTTTGTTCTATAACTTTTTGTTAAACTTTAATTACTTTCTCTGGCAATAATAAATTTATCATATGATTTTCATTCTTGTTACAGTATGCACATTATGATACACAAATTGTTCATGCTAAAATCTAATATGTGTACTCATTCAATAGATTTTCAGACAGAATTTCTTAAACAATGAGTCTGTTGCGTGAAGGCACTAATATCAAGAATCTGAAAATGAAATACAAATCAAAGCACTGCATGCAACTTATCATTCTATCTCTCGGTTAAGTCATGTGAATGTCAACATGACATGCTAGTAATGCAAAATATGGCAGCACTCAACGGAACGAATGGCTATTTTTTACTCTTTCCATGAAATTATTAAATCACTGAAAAATAAGATTATTTTTTAGAATCTAATTCTTTGTTATATGAAGTTCTGAATCACCCTGTTGTAATAGAATCAAAATTTGTCTGAAAATTAATTGCATGAGTGCCTATACTGAAGGAGTTCTTTTTTAGAATCTGCTTCTTTTATTTTATATGAAGTTCTGAAGGTTCCTCTTTTAATAGAATACAAATTTTTAGGAAAGCAAATCAATAGTGTGTGTGATTGTGGCAGCTAACAAAAAACTGCTGATGAGGAACATTGGAAACAGTTGGCCTGGTTTGCCTTTTTACATTGATGTTATTATATCCTGTACCCGTAGGGTAAAAATGTATATTAAGTTTGTGCAAATGTGTATGTACGAGTTTTACATTTTTTGGCATAAACGTACTCACAAAGTTTTGATGTACAATTGCTATTTGTTTTGTTTACAGTGAGTTAAGAAAATCAATTTGGCCAAAAAGGGGAAATTTCAAGAGAAGGTTTTCGTTGGATTATTTTTCAAAACTTTCGACGTGGATTATCTCAACAAGAATGTGTCAATGAACTCAGTTCTTTGTATGGCGATAAAGTTACATCAAAAACCACAGCATATCGCTGGTATAGTGAATTCAATCGTGGTCGTAGTTCGGTCGCCGACGAATTCCGTGAAGGGCGTCCAAAATCGGTTGTTGTGCCCATCGTTGCAGTGCGTGAACTGATAATGCAAGATCGTCATGTGACATATCGTGAGATAGAGGCATCCTTGCACATTAGTTCCACTTCAATACATTCGATTTTGCATGAACACTTAACTGTAAAAAAAAATTTGCTCTCATTGGATACCCCATAACTTATCAATCGCTCAAAAAAAGGCTCGCATCGATTGGTGTAAGGAAATGATTAAAAAGTTCGACTGTGGTGCTTCAAAAGACGTGTATAAAATCGTGACAGGTGACGAATCATGGATATATGCGTATGAGCTGGAAACAAAACAACAATCGACCGTGTGGGTATTCCAAGACGAGCCAAATCCAACAAAAGTTGTTCGTGGAAGAAGCAGAGCAAAGCAAATGATCGCCTGTTTCTTCGGCCGAATGCGTCATGTGGCCACTGTTCCGCTGGAGCAACGTACGACGGTCAATTCTGAGTGGTACACGACCATTTGTTTGCCGAAAGTCTTCGGAGAAATGCGTAAAACCAACTGCCAAAGACGAATCATTCTCCATCATGACAATGCGAGCTCTCACACATCTCGTCAAACAAGTGCATTGTTTGAACAGTCAAAACATCGAATTAATGACTCATCCTCCGTACAGTCCTGATTTAACACCCAATGACTTCTTCTTCTTGCCGAGTATCAAAGATAAACTGCGTGGTCAACGATTTACGAGCGCCGAAGAAGCAGTTTAAGCGTTCAAAAACCATGTTTTGGAGGTGTGTCAAGAGGAATGGAAAAACTGCTATGACAAATGGTTTGAACGAATGCAAAAGTGTATTGTTCATCAAGGGGATACTTTGAAAAACGATGAAGCCATTTTCATTTAAAAATGTTTGTTATTATTTGCTATTCCCGAAATATAAATAGTACCCCTCGTAACATACAGAAGAAGGCGTGGCAGACCCTGCTAAGTATATATATTCTTAATCAGCATTGGCAGACGAGTCGAGTCGGAGATTATAAGATAAATTTGGATTTTTAGACACTCTTTTTCTCTCTTCAGATAACTGGTATTAAATGAACATGCCAACCTCAAAATCTGGCCCCATTTTTAAGTTTTTGTAACGAAATTTTTTTTTTTTGATTTTGGTCATACGTAATAGAGCTATGGTAAAAATGCGAATTTTGACATATCTTACATCAATCCATACAAAATATTTCATATTGGCCCAGATCGGACCACTTGTTTTTATTACTAATTAATTTTAAATCTTTATCAATATAATCTATAGTTCATACAATGCGCCCTAAACAAAATACAGGGTATCTCGAAGTGGAGCACATTCGACTGTAGCATTCTTTCTTGTTCTTTGCTAACTTTCTTAAATAATTGTCGGAAAGTTAGCATTTTCCCAAGACTTTTGAAAAAATTTGAAGCGAATGGTGCGTGAGATACGAATAGTACGCTCGGTTTTGACTTCCAAGGTTGAAATTTACGCTAGTTTCTACGGATAGACCAATGGTTTTAAGTGTCGCCACAGAAAGTAGTTGAACGCTGGCCGATCACATGTTATTTCAGGTAATCCAATGAGTACGTTTCTGGAGACCATGTTTCCATCAAACTATTTCCCCAATAAGTCATTGGTTGCTCTAGAAGTGTCGCATTTGCGCTATCGTGTTGAAACCATCCTATAATATGTTCACATACTTTTGAAAATTAAAAAAAATTCTAACATGGCTCGATATCGGGGTCTGTTGAAATTTCTTTGTTTCTAAAGAAGTATGGCCCGTTGTTGCGTCCAGCCTGTAAACATGAACCAAACCGTGAATTTCTTAGAGGTGTGAATTTCAGCTGATAGATCACTAAATACGGTTATTGTTCTTGTTAACAAAACAATGCAAAAGTTAATCTCATATTTTGTGCTAAAAAAGTGTATCGACTTCCCACCGCTCAAACACGAAATCACTGAACTTTTAGTAATTAAAGTCTTTGCATGGTATATATGAATATACGTATTTTATTATATTAATAATTGTCAATCTAGCAACTCTTCAATAGTTTAAAAACTGAGGTAATCGCAAGCGTGGCCGAGCAAAGGGTAGTTGTGAAGAGTATATCAAGCTTCCGTTCCACCAAAGATCGTTTTCTCTTGGCCTTTTATTAATTTACCTTGTTTTTTATAATTTTGTCCATCCGTTGCTTAGATTTGTATTTTTATCAGATCTACATGCATAATGTCTAATTTCAGCTTAATTGAAACAGTAAAAGTGGATTAAAATTGAATTCCAAGAATTAAATATGATACACACACAAAAATAAACACGCACTAAGTGAAATAAAAGATTTTTATAACAGCTTGAAGAAAGTATTGTAGTTTTTTGATAATTTTCAGGGCTCAAATGCAAGTTGTTTGATGTAGATATAGTCGCAAGGCCTTTAAATAATATTTGTGGCTCATAGTTGCTGTCTACTTGACCTTTCTTTATGTAGTGTTTTGTTTGCCCTGAAATGATCGAACAGTGTATACATAAGTATTTTTTCTTGGTTCTTCAAAATGTCTCTCTTTTACTAGTTAGTCTCAAAGCCTACTCTAAGTTTAGCATATGCATATTTTAATGCAATATTTGATAAGAATTTTTCCGATGAAACCATTTTTTGTAGTTTTCGGGTGCGCACACGTGTATGAATTTATGCTCGCCGAAGTCTTGCCAAGAGACAGAAGAGCTAGAAAAATTTAAATCACTGTGCTGAATCACTTTGTCTTTGCCATACACACATACATGCAGAGCACACACATACGCTTACACTTTGGTTGCTCTCTTTGCGCCCATCTCAGGTCTTCTAAACGCCCTTGTCTAGTCAATTCAACTCAATTAATCTAGTTGAAATCTGTTTTGATACGATATGTGTTTCAATGGAATTTGACAAACTTGTGCAACAAATTTGATCCTATGAATATGTTATTTCAACTGTTAAAGCTGATCTTGCAATTGAGAGATAGAATTTGGATCGCCTGTGAAGTATACTCGTACAATAAATAACTTTTGTTTTACTAAAATTATTATTTTTTTGTTCCATAATGCAAAATTTGTTCTATATAATATATAATTGTATATGCATAAATGTATCTAATCTCACATACTCATAAATTAGCACTTGTAGTGCGTACTAACGAAAAATATGCATTGTTTTCGCCTCAGACTGCATTTTTTGTTTGCTCGAAAACACAATAAATCAGCGAAATATTTGAATTTTATTATTTACTTGTTTGAAGCGTGTTCGACAAGTTAAATTCTGTTGCGCATTTTGTTTTAAGGGTCATTGGCGGCGTTCAAGCTCTAAATTTTTATAAACAAATTTTTGTTTTTGGTGCTCAACTTTGCTTTTGTTTGTTGAAATATACTTGTCGTAAGGCTTATACACTGTGTCATTAAAACAACAATTGCGATATTTCTTATTAATTTGGCCGACATGTGTCGATCGATAATCGTTAAATAGCTACACGTGGGAATGCTTTATATAGTTGTATTTGTATTTATATTTGCTTGTGCGTCAGGAGAGTAAACGAGTGAGAAATTAATACGCAGAGTGTAATTATTTTGGCAACAGATACTTATTTTCTTTATATAAATCGGTTGTTTGTTTTTTGCTTATGCCGCAGACATATGTAGCTGTATACTATGTACATAGATACATTTGTATCTACTAGTATATGTATATTTGTTTCTGTCTGCGCTGCGCTGCGCTGCGCTGCTTCTTGCTTTGTTAGTCGTTTTGCTTTTTTTGTTTTCAATGCCAGGGCTACAGTAAAATTGTCATCGTCTTCGTAGCCGGCATCGTGCACGATCACCTAACTTCGGCGTGCTGATTAACTTATGCTTTATATTGTATTGTATTGTATAGATTGGTGTTCGTGTATCCGTCGTCTAACATTCGTTTAAATCGAATCGAAGTATTTCATTTGCCGTGCTACGCTTCGCCTTTGACAGTGATAACTGCACTTTGCAGTTAGACGGTTGTGTTCGCATAACAAAAAAAAAAAAATATATATATCTACACACACTGCTACTTCTGTTGATTAAATTATTTTCAAGGATTGTTCTTACAGATACTTTTCAATCTAAATCAATTTAATTCAATTTTCTCAGCACAAACAAAGTGATTTTTACAAGGTGATTTTCGCATGAAACAAATTGTTCATTAAGTTTTTTAAACAATTCTGTACCGAGTAAAAAAATGTGTAGCAATTAATTATATAATTATATGTGAATTTATTGTTTAAGATTATTTAAAGATATTTAATTTGAGATACTTTTCTTAAATGGAAGAGCCGCTGTTATTAATCATTATTAGTTTGTGTGTATGAATAAAATAGAAAAACTAGAAAATTTAACACTTAAAAATATAATACAAATAATTATAAAAGTCCAAGAGAGTGTGCATGGCTCTACATTTATAGTATTTTTGCTAATTAATGCTTATTTTTAATCACCAAAATGTCGAAAAAACAACAAATATTAATTTACAATAATTGAATTTACTGGACTGAGCGCTCGCATGAACAAGTTTAAGCAGTATTTATAGATAAAAGCCAAATTATTAACGCTGAATAACAAAAAAATTATGGAATGTATAGCAATGTGAAATTTTGGTTGCTTATTACGAATCTGAAAACAGAAATGGATCATATTCTTCAAACTATAAGTTTTCGCTGCATGAATTTTTGAAGTTATTTACTATCTTAATTATATCTCGCTTTACTATCTTAATTATAACTCAGCATAGAAATAAGCAATATGAATTTATATCGGTTTCAACAGTTTTCTATTTTTTGCGTAAAGAATAAACTTTTACAAAGAAAATAAGATACACATAAACAAAATCTAAGCATAGGTTCTAAAGTTATGAATTTTCCAATATAAAACTAAAACTGGGAGTACTTTTTTGTGGTGTTTTTCAAAATTTTAGCTAATACAAAGCGTTTAAGCGTATATATTGTTGTTAAAAGCAATTTGCTGTAATTGTAGTTTTTAAAAACGTTTTTTTCTTGAGAGTTGATGCTTTTTATTAGGCTATGGTAAAATTTTGAGCAATCTGCATCATTAGGTTTGTGTTTGATAGCCATAGAATGCAGACATGAAATGCAGACACACCTTTCTAAGCGAGTAATATAAAATATTTTCTGCAATTCGTTAACGATATTAAAAATTAACTGCAAAAATGCTTTTCAACTTTTTTTTTTAATACTATTTCTATACTTACCACAATTTACAGTAACAACGGCGCTGAGTGCAAAGTCTCCTCATCGTAGCTACTTCAGCTAATAGATACCCAACTCATCGATTCACTTAATATCAGCCATTTGGCAGTTCTTCTTGACTGTTGTCGCAAAGACAAAAACTATTTTTTTATTTATTTTAAAAGTGGCTATTTCTTGAAATGATTTGTTAATAAATTCGAAAATTAATATAAAATGCAAAATATATTTTTAGCACCTAAAGTTCTTAGAATTTCAATTTGAATTATAATTCTGACAAATACTCGTACCCCCATATACCTGTATAAAATAACTGCCTTTGTAATTTTATCGATAACTTAAAATTATCTAATTATAGTTATTAACTGCCAACAGCAAAAAGTTTGTTCATGCATTTCTAAAGTTAAACAAATTAATTCTGTTCTAATTGCACTTTACATTTAAATACTGACATTGGCAAACATAAATTACTCTGGAACAGCAAAGGGAATACTCGTATATATTCATTTTTCATACCATTCACACATAGTGTGAAATGGTATTATCAGTTTGTCTGAAAGTTTGTAACGCATTAAGGAAGACATCGTAGACCCCATAAAATATATATATTCTTGATCAGCTCGACGAGACGAGTCGATCAAGCCATGTCCGTATGTCTGTCCGTCTCTCCGTCTGTCTGTCTGTCTGTCTGTGTGTTGTTGCTCCTTTTTTGGGAATCAATTTATATGCTATCCAGTTGAAATTTGGAACATACCCACCGCCTACTTTTGATTTTTTGTATGCAAAACTTTTTTATTGTAGCCAATATCAACATAATATAATTGTTATGGTAACTTTTATTGGACGGATGCTTGATATATACATTAATGGGTGCGACCCGCCCACTGTTTGGGGTAGCCCCCATACAAGCCCACTTCCCAATTTTGTGTTTCTTATGACAAAATTTCTTTATTTAAATCAATATTAGCTTACAATTTGATTTAGTGCATTTTGGTGGACAACCGCTTCATATACATACATATACAAATGGGCGTGTCCCGCCCACGTTTTGAGGTAGTCCCGTATAAGCCCACAATTCGATATGTTGGCATCTTATACATCTACTACATCGCTTCATACACATCTACTAGTGGCTACCGCCCACTTTTTGGGATAGTCCCGATTTAAACCCCCACTTTTATGTTGTATAATACAAAAATTTCGTGTGAATGGTATTAGAGCTTCGGTTCAACCGAAGTTAAAGTTTTTTCCTATTTATGCTTGCTCTTAGATGTTAGGAAATAGCAATAGGCATCAATAAATATTGAAATAAATTTAATATATGTACATATCTCAACTTCCAGCAACAATTTAATGACGCGCTTCGCTTCGAAAAGAAGCGCTGAATAATATTCAGCTTACGGCTGGTCAGGAACTTTTATAATGGCATTCATAGTATTTACTATATAAAAAGTGTCGAAGTCAGCGAAATTTATTGAAATTGATTAATTGGCATTCTTTATATTAAAATAAGGTTTTTTTCCCATTACAAACTAAATTTATATGCATATCAATCAAAATGTACTCATAAGTAAAGGTCTATACAGATAGGGTGACCAGATTCCTCAGATCATCTCTTGCTACTCCACATAATTCGAAGATGCAGAGTTTAGTGGTGTTCATCGATTATCAATATTTGCCTTCAGCTTCAATGAAAACTGTTAGTAAGATTAAATTTAAACACTTTTAACAAGAGTATGAGCAATCGGTCAACTTGTTCGGGAAATGTTGGCCCCCAAAGTTTAAAACAACCAGAAAAGCGTTAACTTCGGTTTAACCGAAGATCAAATACTATTCAGACGAAATTTTAAATCATATTGTAAAACATAAACGTGGGGGTTTAAATAGGGGCTACCCGAACCACTAGTAGATGTGTATGAAGCGACCATCTATAAGATGCCAACATATCGAATTTCAAATTGATATTGACGTTTTTCATGCAAATGCATAAAAGTGAGCTGTGGGATTGTATGGGAGTACCTCCAAAAGTGTGCCATTTATATATGTATATAAAGCGGATGTCCATTAAATCGCATTTCAACTTAATATTGATTTTAACAAAGAAGTTTTTCATACAAAAACACAAAAGTGAAGAGTGGGTTTGTATGGGAGCTACCCCAGAAAGTCGGCGGGTCCCATCCATTAATGTATGTGTGCATTGTCCGTCCACAAGCTATCATATCAATTATTAAATTGATATTGTCTACAATAAAAAAGTTTTTCATACAGAAAGTTAAAAGTGGACGATGGGTCTAGTCCAAAATGTGGGCGTGGCGGATCAATCGTGACACTCTATTAAATTGCAATAAAAAGAAGTGTATGTGCTAATTTTTAACTGAATAGCATAAGTATTAGTTCCAAAATTCGCAACAACATACAGACGGACGGACAGACAGACGGACATGGCTAGATCGCCTCGTCTCGTTGTGCTAATCAAGAATATATATACTTTAGGGGGCCTACGATGCCTCCTTTAATGCGTTACAAGCTTTCAGACAAACTGATAATACTGAACAAAAATGATGTTGGTGGAAAGTTCCCCAGTTCCGCCTCCTCCTGAATCCGCCATATATATGTGCGAGTAGCAAACTAAAATCCTTTCGTATTTTCTCGCGCTTATTACGAATCAAGCAGAAGCATGAATTTTTCAGGCACGCTTTCGCAAACTAGCGGAATTCCATTTGCTATAGATTTCCTATATTTCCTATATCCAGCGTGATATAATCGTATCTGTTAATAGCTTTTCGAATGTTCCATGCTGATTTTCTTATAAAAATTGTATAACTGTATATTTGTTGTTAGAAACAGCTACACGGATAGAAATAACAGCATAATACAGTAGATGTCAACGTAAATGGGAACGTCTGGTCACCCTAATATACAGCATTAAAATAAGTTATCTAATATGAAAAGAAACTCGTAACACATTGGAAGTGAGTAGATACATAAATACTATATAAATATCGATAATATCTTTTCATATAATTTTGGTAACTGGTTCAGCATAAAAAAGTTCGAAAAGTGAATGTCTAATTATTACGTTTTGAGCACGCAGCTGAACCTCTTTAGATATTAAATAGCTGACATACATAAAGCAGCTAAGAGGGTTTTGTAGTAATTTTTTTGTGTGAAATGTTTTGAAGTATTTGAAATTGTTTTGCAGCAGTTAAAACTCACATTTAATTTGCTTAATTTCCATTTGAGTGTAATTTGAAATGAACTATTGCGAGTTTTTATGATGCACGACAGACAACCTTGTAAAAGCTATAAAAATCTAATAAAACAAGTCTAAATGTAGGTATCTGTACGAAAAATGCAGTCTAAACAAAACAAAAATCTCAATTATAAAATTTTTTTATTGTAAATTACTTTTCGAGGGTTGCCTTTTATGTTGTGCACATAATAAGCACTTTTACCACTCAGAAATTGGTACCTCCGAAACAAGCTGTTTAAAAGCTTTTTCATATGTCGAAGAACGTTTACCTCGCAAAAAGAAGTCATTGGGTGTCAAGTGAGTGTTGTAAGGCGCATGAATTATCATGTCTATATTTTGATTACTCAAAAATTCTGTTATGTGAACCGATGTGTGAGAGATCGCATTGTCGTGTTCTTCGGTTGGTTTTCCTCAATTCTCCGAAACATTTTGGCTGTCTCCAATTCCGAATAGACCAACATACATTGACCGTTCTAATGGAACAGTTGCGGCAGAACTATTTTTTCTTGTTGAAAAAGCAGGTGGCCATTTGCTTCGACGTGCTTCGTCCGGTAAAAACTTTTGATGTGTTTGGTTCTTCTTGAAACACCCATACAGTCAATTGATGTTTTGTTTCTGGCCTCATATGCACATATCGATAATTCGTCAACTGCTATGATGTCATAGATGTGTTTTGAACCACCAAGCGTGTATTTCTTCAACGTTTCTTTGCACTAATTAAAATTATGCGGTATCCAACACGAACAAGTTTTTTTTTTAATCCTAAAATTTTCATGTAATGTCGAAAGCATGCTGATCCCACTAATGCTCAAGGATTTCAATCTCACCATTGGTCACATGATTGTCTTGTCTTATCTATTTACGCAAAGCAGCGATGTTTTATGTGACAACAGCTGTTTTGGTATGATCTACTCCAGATTCGTCTTTAAGCGAATGGCGACCACGTTTCAATTCAGCATACCAGTTATAAGAACAAGTTTTTAATAGCACTTCATCGCCATGCATTGATGCACTCTTCTTGAGATCCACATAGCAAGTAGTAATAAATCATCGTACGAAAACTTTTACGGGTTAATTCCATTTTATGTGCGAGTTGATTTTTTTAAGTCACTGTACAAAACATGCTTAAAAATGTAAAATTTTCCAATAGAAATGTCACCTGGCACCTAACAACACTTACGGTTGCCAAGCGGCACAATAAACAAGGCAACCCTAGTCTAAGTAACAGTAATTTTTACAGTGAAATTCAAGTGAAACGTGTTTTATTGCACATTTCTCGAAGTCTGTCCGTCCGTCTCAAACTCAATATGAAAATCAAATTCTATATAAATCAGTCAATGACATGCGAACGCATTACAAAGTTGCTTGATTTTATAATTTGTGTAGCAATTTTTCGTTTCGTGTTATATGAGGAAATACATAAATGCAAAAAACGCCGGCAAGCGAAATATATATGTATCTATGGACTTTGATAGATACATTCGCTCTAGTACAGCTGTGATATATTGTACAATGAACTTTTTGTATATAATTAATGAAACTAGTTTTGTTGGTTGCAAGAATTTTATACTCTACAAGTCATTATTCGAATTTTAAATAAATCGCAGCTAATTTAATACAAAACATAGATGTCTCTTTTTTTAATTAATTTATTTATTATACTTAGCTAATGCATATGCACACTTGGCTCGCAGTTGAAACTCGTTTTACTTGGCTTAATGAGCCACAAAGATGTTAAGAAAAAACGCATATGCAAATGCCGCATTAAATAAAAATGCAAAATCGCAGTACTCAAATATCAAATCCATTTCTAATCCATACATGTAGCGCATAGTTATACTTTACAACCTAAGTATGCACAGTGGGTATGCATGTTCTCAGTATTCATAAATTAATAGCTAATTAAGTAGTTTATAACGCTTTATACAAGGTATGATGAAATTTCCTGCATTTCTTACACCAAAAATATTATAAAAAAATACTTGAAACGCCCACAAAATATGAAATGAAACGGCTCGGCTTAGAAAACTTGCATTTTGAATAAAGCCGAGTAATAAAAACTGAATCAAATCATAAATAACTAATGAGGCGCAATTCGCTTGAAATGAAGCTTATAGAGCTATTAAATGAGATCGTAGTTAAATAATTGATTAATTAATGTATACAAAAAAAGCTTAAGCTGCTTGTAGATTGACATTTTAATTGAAGCTGTCCATTTGGTATTAAACTTCTGTAATACTTATAAATATTACAGATGCAGCCGTCAAGCTTCCTGGTATTAGTTCTCAGCGTTTTTCTCACGCCCGGCGCTATTAATGGCGCACGTATATTGTTTATGGGTCCATTTCCTGCACCCAGCCATTGGATGTGGTTGGAACATTTTCAACGCGATCTGCTGCATCGTGGACATCATGTGACCTCTGTGAATAATCATCCAACGAAGACGCCACATGAAAATCTAACAGAGATTATACTTGATCCGAAATTTGATATACCACAACACTGTAAGTATGCGAAATTATTTTTTGAATGCACTTCACACTTAGTTTGAGCAGAATAGTATCAGTTTGTTTGAAAGTTTTTGAGGCATTGATGAATATTCTGTAGATTATACATAAATATCCTTGAACACAAAACCCAAAAACCCAAAAACCTCAAATTCCTTTTTTAAGCATGAGACTGCAAATTGAATGTAAGTTGTGCCGACCCCCTTAAAATGTACAACATGGGTTAAAGTTGATTCCCTCCTCTTTATAGCAACCTATAAACATAAAGTTCAGATAGAGAACCTTAAATAAATTAAAAAAATACTATTTTGTATGCCTGAGACTACAAATTTGATATGAATATTATTAACCCACAATCGCTCTAAAATAATCACTAATGGCTCAGATTGATTCCATATAGCATAACGATCCAATATAATCATACGATCCAGCGAGGGTATTAACATAGGCAAATTGCTTCTTATTAGAACTAGAGCGTCAATATATAAATATATAAATATTGAACATTCACCCTGTTCGGACCCATAAAATGTTGTAAGATAGGAATCATGCAATGGGCAACATCTAAGCTAAACTATCTAAGCTAAAGACTCCGAATTTGGTATGATTTACACAAATATCTATTCAAAACTATAAGCTGTTGCCAGTTGTTGTTAAGAATAAGTTTTGTAAGTCCTTGCATCGAGAATAGTATATGAACAATCGGTACAAGGCTCGTTTTTATAACCCGCCCTGGAGGGTCAAGTGTATACCAAGATTGTCCGTCTGTTAGTCCGGCATTCGTATGTTTGAACAACCAGATCTTGGATACTATAAAATATAGGGCCTTTAAACTTGAATTTGTAGATTTCCCTGATACATACTCAGATCAAGTTTGGAAAAAATTTTGGATGCCACGTCTATCACGCCCGAAATAGAGCTATTTGTCTCTAATTTGCATAGTTTTCAATATTGGCGCCATCTAGATGGCGTATCGTATAACTAAAAGGGTTTCTTTGGTTGCCGTTAGAGGGCACAATCGACGTCTAGTTATTTTTTGTTTTAAAAAATTTTAAAGACTGAAAAGACGCAGAGACTGCATGAGAAATTAGGCAGCGTATTTTGAAGTCGTGCACTCTTATTTGCATTTTTTGTGCCTAAAAAAGATCGCTTGATTATAACAAATCGATTTTTACCAATATCAATTAATTTAGATTTTTTTCTTATATCCAATTTCATTTATAGAATTTTAAATTTTGTGTGTGAAGTGTATTAAAGCTTCAATAACATGGATGCTAACTTTTGTGCTCGTTTTAATAAATGTTTATTACTTAAATTCTTTTTTCTTAGTTCCCAAGGAGAACATCTTCACCATGCGCTTTGCAAGTGATTTTCAAAATCTACAAATGTGGTGGCGCATCGGTTTAATGACAACTGAACATGCGCTAAAGGATCCCAAAATCAAAACGCTCATTGCTAGCAAAAATCTACAATTCGATTTGGTTATACTGGAGCAATTCTTTCATGAAGCGTTTCTTATGTTTGGTCAGAAGTTTCATTGTCCCGTGGTAACCATTGGCACTATGGGTTATGCAGATAATATGGATCATGCTATGGGTCTAATAACACCCTGGTCTGTCATACCGCATCTACTGTTGCCGCACACAGATGAAATGAACTTTAGCCAGCGTGCATACAATAGCTATCTATCGCTGTACGATTCGGTAATGCGTCGCTGGTACTATTTACCGGAGATGCAAAAGCTGGCTGAGCGTTATTTCGGTGCACATATTACAGGTGCGTTTGGAAATTTATATCTTTATAAAGTATCTGCAGCTAACTATTTTATTATTATACATTTCCCAGGTTCATTGCCCTCTGTGCATCATTTGGAGCGTAATATCTCACTTATGTTGATCAACAGTCATCGTAGCGTTGATTTGCCCCGTCCCAGCATGCCCGGCTTGATCAATGTCGGTGGTGCACATATACAACCGGCTAAACCTTTGCCACAAGATCTGCAACAATTTCTGGATAATGCTACACACGGCGTTGTCTACTTCAGTCTCGGCTCCTATATGAAGAGTACCGATATGCCAGCCGAACGTACAGCACTCATACTTGCTGCATTTGCTAAACTAAAGCAACAGGTTATCTGGAAATATGAGAATGAAACGCTGGGTCATCTACCAGCAAATGTTATGATCAAAAAATGGATGCCACAAAATGATATACTGGCACATCCAAATGTTAAACTCTTTATAACACACGGTGGCATTTTCGGCACTCAAGAAGGCATCTATTGGGGCGTACCAATGCTTTGTGTTCCACTCTATGGTGATCAGCATCGTAATACCATTAAATCAGTGCGTGAGGGTTATGCACGTTCTTTAGTCTTCTCAAAATTCACTGTAGATGATTTGGTGCAGAATGTGGAGGCACTTATACTTGAACCCAAGTATAAACGCAAGGCAATTGAAGTATCTCAACGTTTTCGCGATAATCCCATGCATCCGCTGGAGGAGGCATCCTTTTGGATTGAGTATATTATTAGACATCGGGGCGCAACGCATTTAAAGTCACAGGGTGCTTTTATGCCACTCTATCAGTATTTGTTGCTGGATGTGCTGGGCTGTGTTTTGCTCTTGTTTGCCGTCTGCGTTTGGCTACCATGGAAATTTATACGCACGGTACGCAATTATATGAACAAAAATGAGTTGGCAACTGCTCAAAGAGTAAAAAATGCTGCGAAGAAACAATCGTAAAGATATTTTTTCTTGTGTAGATACTGGTATTGTGCTATGTGATTATTATAGATTTTAAGTTTATTTGTACATATTTTATTGTACATACTCGTAGAATGTTTTAGGTTAAGTTTAATTTGTTCTAGTGCCAAATTTTTAATTAAACATGTTGTTGAAAATAATTTGAATAAAATAGTTCATAAAAAATTCTCGTAATATCAAAATATGAAAAGAATACATATTGTCGAGAATCAATGGTTTGGATTTGTAGTACTTTTCTAAAAACAAACTAAAGACAAACTGTGTTACAGGTTCCAAGATGAAATACGGATATACGCTACGATTTAATAAGTATCTTGTTCAATCTATTAAAAATAGCTGCATGAAAAAGTAATCTCATTCTCTCAAATATTGAAAAAAAGCATTGCGTCTCAAAATGTGAGTCAAATTAAGTCTAAAGTCTGACACTGTAATTTTATTATCTTATCTGTCGAGAGAAAGAAAATAAAAGTCATTGCCACGTTTTACAGATTACAGATTACAGATTAGAATAAAACTTACTCGACTGTACATTTTAGTTATTTACTTGAACTCATCTCGAAAAGTTATTGCATTATGTAAAACTATAATAAAAATGTAATAAAATTGGTCGCAGGTGTTACTCGATCCAGTATGCGAATGATGCTGTTAATTAAGAACGTTAACCGGTCTAAATAAATTTATAGAATTGTTTGACAGAAGGTTGTGTTTTGCTACAATGCAGACGATTTTTAGAAGGCAGTATTACTACTGAAAAATTCATCCAGTTCTAAGATATTTTTTTGAAAATTTACCATAAAATTTAATTATTTACTTGGTGGAACACTTTGTATAGGAGTTAAACCTTCTAGTGGCCACTTCACGGACATTTTGATAAGTATTTTATTTATGGTTATTAGAAAAGTTTCCATACACACTTTAAAGCCAATATAGGGTATAGGACGCGTAAAAACACACAGATATACAGACGGCGAGACAGACAGACAGACAGACACACAGACAAACAGACACTCTGTGTGAAGAGTATAGAAATATATGTAACATATAATCAACTGCCGCTTAGAATTTTGAAAGTCACTCCTCTAGGCTTCTGAAGTATAGAATCAGAGGATGGAACGCTTCAGTGTTCTTATGTCTAAGCTGTTGTCTAAGAGATGCAACCCATATGGGTTGTCAAGAAATTCTAGGCGTGTGCAGTAAACTTTCTTTTTTTCTTGACTGTTTCCTTTTTTCTCGATGACTAACCGAGTTTCTGAATTTTCTATGATGCACCGACGTAGCTACGTAGAAGCTTTGACGAAAGTCTTTCCAGTATTAGAGTCGGACATATGTAAATACTGATTTTATTATTGGATTCTACAGCAAGAGTTTGTTCCTCAAAGGCAGCTGCGATCAGCTCACATTGAAGAGTTTGATATATATGTGTGTATAGCTGCTTTCTCTTTAGCTTCATGTTAGGTTGCCAAGTAAGCCGTCTATCGAGTCAGGAGTCAGGTCAATATATTTTGTTGTGGTGCTTATAGGGAGAATGTTTGCCGTTGGTGCGTTTCATTGTGAACGTGAATTGTGAAATAGTAGGATTTTTCTACGTTTTCTCATCTTTTGCATCTAATGAAGCAGGAGTAAAGGAGTTGAAGCTGTTTTTGCAGAAGTCTGGACGTGTCGGTCTAATTGCCGTTCACTGCCAACAGAGCGGTGTCGCCGGCGTATGTGTTTATCGGTAGCCTATCATTACTCAATTGCTTTAGGTCAGCAGTAAAGTGCTTGCATAAGACAGGTGCCTTGTGATATTACAACTTGGACGGACTTTGTGCTTCATACCAGGTAGTATGGTGCAGGCAGCAGGGATGTAAGCATATGTACTTGTCCGGGCTGGTGTAATCTGTCAAATGCTTGACGAACATCTAGAAAGGCAGTCGAATCGTTGTGATCTGGAAAGCTGTGACTTTCGCCCAGGAGTGGGGTGACACTCGACCCGGATATTCGGACGGTAGGACCATGGCTTGTGGTCAGCTTTGCGTAATATTGTGCTCGTGGAGCACTTGTTACTGATATAAATAAGTTTAGTGCTTATATATCCACCAAGAGCTGCTGGTGGTTATATTCTGATTAAAGACTTTTCTATCGACAAGTAATATGTTTCGATTAGACTCATTACTAAAAACATCGTTATATTGCATATAATATTGTGTTTCAGCTAGACTGATGTGGGCTTGGAGGACTGCCGTCCACTGTGATAAAATACTTACACAATGTTTACTGAAATAAATACAAATTTGAATACACAACTCAACACAGAATTAAATACAATCTATAGAATCTACAATTTCTCTTACAATACGTGGCAAACGTTGTATTCAACTGGTACTCGTAATACTCTATTTCTGTCTTATACGCCATGAGGTTAAAATTGCACAAATAAGATACAATTTATCAATCGCTCAGATACAATACACATTCAATCCACAAACAAAACGAATTGCATACTTCTGTGGGCGCTCTTAACAAAAGCAAACAAATTTTAAGCATATTTTGTGGCTCAAGTTGTAGCCCACTTCCGATTTGCAGAAACCCGCTTCCGGTTTTGAAGTAGCTGGTTATGCGCTTTAATTTCTTTACTAATTTCTATTAGCTATGCAATTTTTATACCCTGTATCTATAATGTTAAATAAATCTACCTAATAGACAGAACCACCGGAAGTAGGTATATACAAATATATATTTTTGCTCAGCAATTAAAGTTTAATATACCAACATTAATATTTCAAAATTGATAGCTATAGACATCTAAATCGTGTAACCGTTTCAGCACAAATTTTTAGGCAAACTTCAGATAGGTCAGGAAAGGGATGCTGTCCAATAAGGTTGGGATCGATGGTTAAGCTATGTGCGTGGAAATAGATAAATTTCAAATATACAACCATAGAAAGTGTCAATTGTAAACAAAAACCCCCATATTAATGCAGAAGATGGAGAACGGAGAAAATGAAACTTCAGAATTACGCCTTGAAAACTACGAACCAATGCATCTACATCAAGATAATGTGAAACTTAACAACAGCAACGCAAATCTTACGTAGTTTTGTAGCATGAACACTGCTAACTGACAGTAAAATTGAGGGGGTGAGTGCTCGTATAGAACTGTTTGACGCAAATGGATGAGCTTCCGTATACATATGTAAGGGCCACCGGGAAAAATAAAATCAACTGCAAAACTGGGCACGCCGGGTACGCTAGTATAGTATACAATTTTTAAATATTTCAACCACCACGTCACTAAATTATTATTAAAACGCTTAAGTGTTCTTTTAACTGCCGCTGCGCCATTTTAGGAGCATGAATTATTTATGACTTAATTAAATCCATCGAGGCATAGCAAATAGTTTCAATGTTGTTGCGCTAAATCACGCGCAATATTCATTGAGCTCAAGAATCGTGAACACCCACACGGCAGATGAACTGCTACCGTATAAAACTTCAAATGACAGACAGATAAACAAACAAAAATGTTAACGCATTCTTTTAGAGTCAATTTAACGCGTCTAAATTCGATAGCGCCTCTCCAACTACAACTACGTATAGACAACAATCTAAAACTACCTTAAAGCTCAAAACTCGATTTAAACCAATCCGGCAATAATTCAAATTTGTTGTTGATAAATGACAAAGCTCTAAAATATTTTAGCATTAGAATATGCACAAAAAAAAAAAATATGCCAACTCTAACGCAATTTACCATTCCAAAAACCAAAACCAAAAACCAAAAACAAGAAACAGAAAAAGTGTTACTTAAGACGATGGTGCCGGTGCTTTAATACACTATACACGCAAAGTGAATGATACACTGTTTTCACTAAAAGTATTTCTTGCATTTTTACCATTTTTTGCATACACGAGTGGTGTTTGCATTTAAAATTTTTCATATGTACTCGTAGCATCTTGCAGCTGTTGGAACAGCTGGTTTTGGATCAGCTGTTTATGGTAAATTAAAAATTTGCTCTTTTCAAGATTTTTAAATTGAATTGTAATATTTCTTTTTTATATAATTTTTATTTTATTGAGAGCTATTTACTTAATACGAAAGAAGTCGTGTGATTCATTGTCCTCAATGTGGACTGAATGGCGTGCAGGTGATTCAACTAAAATCTATATTAAAATTTAAAATTTAAAATAAAAAAAAAAAATAAAAAAATTCTTTATAGAAAACTGCTTTTTTCTGTACACCAGTATATTCTCGTAGACATAAATTTTGACGTATCATTTTGGACAATTTTTTATACAGTGTTGTAGGTATTAATTAGTAGCTGTCCGCAAATTTTCCTGTTAAATTTTCGGCCATTTTGAGCTTTTACTATTTGATTCAAATCCACTTAAAACTCAATAGCACTTATAATTCACAAACGGTTTTTTAATATTCACAATAATGAACTTATTTTTCGTTGTTGTTATTTGTTATTTGTTTAAAAAAATGAAGTAGCCAATAAATGAAGTAACAAATACATTAATATTTTTCAGCGCAGGTGGTCAAACTTAACTTCAAATTACAACTCAATCACTCAAAAACTGAGTGAGTACAGAGTGAAACAGAAGCATGGAGTAGTAGTACGATCGATTCGTCAAGCTTCTAAAGAATTTATAAGGCCTACGACACCTCCTCCCTTCAATGTATAACAAACTTTCCAACAAATAGCTAATACCCTATGTGCGAAGGGTATGCTAAATAAAAACAAACGATAATGTTCCACTTATAACGGTACAAATCGAGCTAATTTTTATGCATTTAAAACATTCACCGATGATGATGACATAATCCATTCTATATACACTGAAAACTTTCACTGCATCCATTTACATCTCCATTTTTATATTCATTATTATTATTAATATTATTTTTTTTTTGTAACGTAATTTGCTCTCCTTTGTTATTGTCTTTGCCCTTGTGCAGGTTCAAGTGCGAGTAGCGCATTTTATTTCTATAGCTTGCTTGCTTTCTTTCTTTCTTTCTTTCTTTCTTTGTATCTTGTATATTTTTGTTGACTTTTGCTTTTTGGCTTATCAAACGAAACCGGTTAAGATGCTTGGCTCGTTGGTCGCTCTTTCGAGTTGAGTTGAGTTGAGTTTTGTTTGGCTTTTGTTTAGAAATACGTAAAAATATTTTTAAATTTTATTTTATTTTATTTTAGTTTAAATGTGGGTATTTTTTGACTTTAGATCCCGTACCACTTTGTGTAAAGCCGTTTTAAATTATAATTATTCAAAAATATGTGAAGACGTTCGTCGAACAAATAAATTCGTACAAGTTTTTGTGGTTTTTTTCTGCTGTTAACGGTCTTCGATTCGATTTGAACTTTAATAGTCATTTACATAAGGCTTGCTTTGTAATGCGGCGCATGATTTGGCGTAATCGTAACCGGATTTAGGCATAGGATGTGCAGACTTTGAATTTGAAGTAACAGTATAGAGGTCGAGAGAAGTGGCTACTTACTTATGGTACTTGTACTTAATGTATCTGGTACCTGGCACTCGCTTGAGCAGTTTTCATTAATTACTTGTGGTATTTGTTTGCAATTTGGCTATTTATGTAATACACAGTCTCGAGACAGGTACCAGTAGGTCAGCATCTTTTTTTTTTTTTTTTGAATATATTTTTTGAATATATTTTATTCATTTAAAATACTTTTGTCGACCCGGCATTGCACAGATATAGAATTTAAAATTAGTTGTTTTTCTTTTCAACGATTTGTACCTTAGAAGTTAGCTTTCAATACAACAAGGATATTTCAAGTACGCGTCATGCCCTCTCCAAGGTTGGCAACACTGTCTGGTTGTGGTTTTCTCCTAAACACAACGAGCACCAGCGGCGCTCGTTAGTACGAAAATGCGCCGTGTAAAATATGTCGATAAGAAATCACGCCTAGTGCGAGGTGTTTGCTGTACTCAGGTTCCTTCTCGCGGAAACCAAAAACCTATTGAAATTATTTGGTTGGTTATGGTGAAGGTGTAATGGAAGGACGTGCTTTTATTGACGAAAGAACAAATGTTCATGATTGTTCTAAACTTCAATTAGGAGCAAAAAAAAAAAAAAAAAACCTGGCCACCATGTTTGAGAACCAAAAATTTATCATTTTGATCGAATTTCTGCCTCAGTGGGAGACCTTTAATGCAGCCGGATACTGTGAGACCCAAAAGAAGAGCTCACTAGAGTAATTCAAAATAAAGAGAGGTGAGTGTTGACGAAGGAAGTGTGCTTGTTACATGATGCCTGCACACCAAAACGCTTCTGGACTCATTCGATTAGGACATTTTGCACATTTTGCATTCCGACTTTCATTTTCGTTTCAACTCCTTGAAGGTTTGCATAGGTGGAAAACAATTTTCAACCGACGAGGAGGTGAAACAAGTTATCGTGAACTAGAAAAGTAACTAGGAGGATATTAAAAAGCTGGTACCACGTTTCACAACCGCATTAAACCGCCAAAGAGGAGAACATCAAGCTGTCGCTACTACAACTAGCAAAATTAAGCTATCTTCAAGCCAATATAAGTCATGACATTTCCGTCAGAGAGTTTCTTCATAAACCCTGGCTTAGTTTTGGCTTTTAAAACAACACATTAAGAGCAAAACACATTAAAAAAAAAAGACGTACGACCATGTTGGTAGAAGTGCGTTTTCGTTTTTATATGCTGTTTGTTCTATAATGTATTGTTTCTTGCCAGGTCTGGTCTCAAAACGGTAAGCCTGTCATCCGTAAACTGTTAAACATATCTGTCATTCGAAGCGTAATTTTTTTAGTTCTTTTTCTGACATATCGATAATCGCTTGTTTAACCACTGAACAATTCGTTAAAATTATTAAAACTTATTATAAAAGTGTCGCATTTGGGGCTCTGAAAGTCTTCCAATAATTGTTAATATGTGGTGCGGATTATTATTGTCTGGAGCTGTAATCAAGACGTTTTTTATTTATCTAGAAAACAACACTAGCTGAACGGTTATGGTCTATGATTACGTAAAAAACGTCTATTTTTTTGGGAAGCAATTGAAGATTTTGACTTGGATGATACGCTAAAGGCCGAGTTTATGTAGATAATCTTCAAACTTTAGAGTACATAAACAATACTCGTCAAGTTATGATCGAGGGACTGACCGAAATAACTAAGAAGCATTCAAAAATTACTTCAAGAAGGTTCGTCGATTACAATAGATCCCAATAGATACCAAGGCGGTCATTTATTTGCAAATAATAAAGAGTTTCACAAGTGAGGATGCGGTCGTTTTGCAGAAGTCTACATTAGTGGGGAAGTTATTGATTGCTATTAACTTGGAATTGACAAAAAAAAAAAAAAAAGTGTTCTTTTGCAAACGGACTAAGCAGTTCACAAAAGTCCGTTAGTCACACATGAGCATCCGTTCAACGGTGAGCAAATTGTGAGAAGGCAACAGCCCTTAATTAACGGTTGGTGCACTTGATTTAGTTCCCGCCACCGCAAAAGCTACTTATTCCAGTGAGACACAGAAGAAGGCTTGGATACGATAACCAACGTCAGCTGATATGCTTCCTTTCTTGTGAAAGCAATTCCTTCTAAGCTTAATATTAGCAATTTAACAACTATTTCAATGCATAATTTTTGAAATGCTTGCATGTTTTTCCGACCACCGTGTTTCACAAAATGAGTAAACATTTGGCTTATTTTATGCCGTTTGTATTTGAAATTGTGTTCCGGATATCGGGGCCGGCTTTCAAATCATTGTGATGTTTTCTGCAATCGTGCTTGGCGAAGGGAGGAATCTTCGGCCCAACAGTTGGAAAATTTAACTTTCACGAAGCTACCTCCGGCAATGGTATCCTCGTTTTTTATTCACTGGAGTAACCAAGTCTAGGAAGACGTCCATCTACAGACTTAGTACTGGCAACGTATTTCCAACATGCGGCATTGACTATTAAACGGTTGTGGCGACACATAAATAAGTAAGTAGGTAAGCGTTTCACACATAATGCCAAAGTTCAAATTATTTATTATTCAAACTACAATATTAACGTGGATTTTTTACTTTACCGGACAATAGTAGCTTTAGCCACATCTAGCTGCCTAGCTTAGAGCTCGATGGCTCTGCAATAGATGGTCAAGCAATTGTGCGTGTTATTTGCATTATCCATTCTTCACATACTCGTACCGCTTTTTGTTAGGCCTCTTCTTATCCAGAGTCCAAGCATATTAGTTTCTGATACTATCTATGGACTTATTTTTGTTTTTTTTTTGAAAAGCTGTTTTGAATATTAAGTGCCGCTTGGCTACCTCTGTAATTAGAGTTGTATACCGGAACAAAGTCTGTGGCGAATCTTTCTTTGTAAAATTATTTGTTGTTTGTAATAAGTGGACCTTAGTCCGTCTGACTCCCTTATATGTGCTTTAATCTGTCTATTAGACTTTCAGTTCATTAGTGAAGATACTTAGTCTAGTCAAACTGATAGTCGCTCGATTCTTATTTGGCGTACAATCGTTCATCATTTAGTTCCTGCTTACATAGACACTCAAAGTAGCTTGTATCTTTCAACTCGTATTATTTTCAAGCAGCTTTTCACCTAAGTACGCGTATTACAAAAAACCTCACTGACCAAATAAAATCCGATATAATTATATTTTAATGATTTTCTGACCTTACTTTTTGTCATGTGCATACTAACAACAACAACAACAACAACAATAACAGCAGCAGGAACAACAACATTCGAGCATACCTATCACGTGCTTTTATTTAATCTTAGCGCTTTTTTTATTATATTTCATCGTATATATACAATATATTATATATTTATATTTTTTTTTTACCTCGAATACAGACATTAGTAACAGGAACTCCGAATAACATTGGGCAAAAAAAAAAAAATTAAAAACCGAGCAAAAACAATAACAACAACACTAAACTTTAGAGCAACAAAAGTTGTTTTCTGATTTTGGTTGACGTTAAGATACATTTTTGTTGTTGTTGTTGTTGTTGATGTTGTTGTTATTGTTGTTGCTCTTGGCTGAGAGATTCATGTGACCAACTCGAGACCTGTTCATAAATATTTTTTATATGGCATCTGCTCGCCGTTTGGCGTTTTAAATTTGTGGTTTTTTTTTTTTTTTGTATGTGACTTTGTTTTCATTTTTGTCAAATTCAAATTATAATAAATTATTCATCTATAATACTTGCTAATTTCAAAAACGGATGATTGCGTGCTCGATTTGACGCCATCAGTTTGTCTCATTATAAGCATTCGCTGGGATCCTTGACTTCATTCGGAATTCTAGCTTATCTAAAAGCTTATTTTAACACATTTTATTGATGTTTTCTTAAATGAGTCAAGCAATCAGCGCAAGAATATCTACTAAAATTAACGCATATGTAAATTAGTATCTATCACTAGGCATTTGTGAAATATTATGATTGTTAAAAAACTGGCGTCTTCTTCACAAAATTAGTTGTGGTGACGCCTAATGAAGTTTAATGCCTTTGGCTATTATTTTTGTGAATTTAAAAGGGACTTTTTTTTTTGTTACACTCAGTTATCAGTGTTTTTACATGTTTACCATAAGTATTTAAGTTATTAGAGCTTACAGCTTACAAAACAACACGTCCGTCCATTCATTAGTGTAGTGTGGCGCTTGTTTTGCATTATTACATCCTTCATAATTTTGTTGGTTTCTTTTCATCATCAATGTTTGATGTACTGCATGATTGATGCGGCAATATCTTTATTAGACTTCATAAATAAAATGTTTGAAAATAGTGAGTGATAGCTGATTTTAATTAGCACCTTCTCACTTTTATGTCGAATTTTGTCTTTTTGTGTATCTGTCCGTCTGTTCGTCTGGGTATCCCGGCTTCCATTGCTGCCAGCTGTCATTATTTGACAAATAATTTAATATTTGTCGTCGCAAAGCTGCACAAAAAATATTTAGAAATCTGATTAGCATATTATCTGAATTTTTTGCTTTAATAAATGTACTTTTTATACCCTATAAAAAATATAGTTTTAAGCAGGGTTTATGAGGTTTGTTGAAGCAAGGAAACATCGGAACCCTATACAGTATGCAGTAAATATGTTTGTAATTAGCACGACGAGACGTGCCGTTTATAGTTTGAAAGGAATATTCAAGATGGACATATCATTATTGCTTTACCATCTCTCAAGAAGTCCGGCTACTAAGTGAAATGGAGCTCATACAAATTAATAATCGTTAGTGGTATTGCATTGGATGTTTTTATACTCGTACATGTGGATTCAAACTGTTCGCTTTAAAATGATATATGGGATACAGGTTTTTATTTGATAGAGAACGTGGGCTTAGCTAGACCACTAATAGGGGAAGAGAAGTAGAGGTCTTGCTCTGTGGACGGTCAAGTTCTTAAAAATTCTATACACTTTAATATTCAAATTGTTGAATGTAGTGTTGAAAGAGAGAGGAAATCCAGGGTTTGATTTTACATCATCCCATTATTTGATTTTGTTTTACAGCTTGATGATTCACATTCAATCTGACTTAAAAAGTGCATAAATAAATGCTTTAGGCACAGTACAAGTGCGTCTAATAATGTTATTAAACAATCATAGTGGCATTCACCTCAATTTTGACATCAGAGTGATCTGACTATCAATCAAGAAATTCACCTACTCAACATAGATCACCCAGTATTCACCACGTACACAATTTAAAAGATCTGTTTCATTTTGTTTACATTTACTTTTATGCACGGCTCTCAAGCTTCGTTAAAAAAATCATTTTTCTGTACTTTTGATTGCACATTAGTATTAAACATATTGGTGTCAGAATATATGGAGCATTAGGCAACCACGTTGTCGCCGAAGAATAGCTGAAAAAGTTACATCCTAGGCAAATACTAAGCTTTATTCAACAGGTTGGACTAGAGCAAGACATCTAAGTAAGAAAGACAAAACTATAGGTCTTTTTAGGTCGCTGTATACAATAATGTCCTCTAATAATAATATAATATAAAATGTATAAATATAAAATAATATCGAGCCCTAACTGTCAAAAAGCTGTAAGCGACAAAATATGAGATTTTTTTTTTTGACGTCGAATTATTCACCACGAATTATTTTACGCGCCAACAATGTGCATGCAAGAAGTTACATAGCGACAGGTAGTCATAGAAATACAATATCTCTGAAGTCTAAACAGAGCTCTATAAAAAATAAAAGTTTTTCTAAAAATTGTTTCACCACAGAAAATTGAATTCCACCTTGCAGTTTTTTTTACCAAAAACTAAGAAACATATATGGGTATATTGTGTTGCACAATAAAACCGTTTGACAGTCACACTGCGGTGACAATGAAATACTATTTGTACACTTCACACAGCGTGTAAATAGTATTATTGAATAATTTAGTCACATTGTTTGGAAGACCTTGAAGGAAGCATCGGAGTATATTTATTATACAGTATAATAACACAGGTCTACAAATACAGGTGTCATATCAGTTGTTGGAAAGCTAAGGGTCATTTCCGAAGTAATTTACTGCGTAGAATGCGAATCCGGGATCAGAATAGGCCCATCACGTCATAATTTTAAGATATTTGAGGTTATGTACTCGAATGATGTCGAAGGGTTATATTTCGTAACTTCGAATAGCCATAACTTTGAGAAAATAAATCGTAATTGATCTCTTGAACTCTTAAATTAAAGGGTAAGAGTGGTACTGAATGATGTAACTAAGGAGACAGACCACCCTGTATATAAACTCAAAAGTAGGAAAAAAAAACGCCGTTTTTCGGGTGCATAACCTCAAATATCTCAAAGGCCTGACGTGATGGGCCAATTCTAATCCCGGATTCGGATTCTATGCAGCAAATTACTGCGGAAATGACATTTAGCTTTCCAACAACTAAACCATGTTGACCTGTGTTATTCTTGATCAACACGAAGAAACAAGTCGATCTAGCCATGTCCATTCGTCCGACTGTCCCTCTGTGAGTTTGTGCCCTATTACCTCAATTTTAGAAATATTGATTTAGAAGTTGGTATAAACACTTTTTAATACCATAAATAGCACACTTATGAACGTGTTATGGCCGCTGGAAAGTTTAGTTTGCATACACAATCACTTTGCATCTATTTTGTTGTATCGAATATGTTTAAATTTTAGCAATTATTTTTAAAATAATTGTTTGGAAATTGGTCCATTACATAAAAAAGATGAATCCACTTAAGTTTGACATTTACTTTCATTAATAATAGCTGACATTGCATCAATTGTGCACTTAAAACAATAATGATTTGAGGTCTCGAAAGCTCAACTGTCTAGTGTACTGGCTAATATTCAACCCTACTCATTCAATATTTTTGAAATTTATCAATTCAATTATTTCTAAATATTTCATGCGCAACAAAGTTACTAACAACTCCATATACCACCCACAACCAACCAAAACGAAATACATTTTTTATTTTCTTAAGTTTTTGTAGTCAGCTGTTTTCAATATCAACTTGAAATATGATATGGTGACTGGAGTTGTTGGCGAACGCTTCACATAAATTTTAATGGGCGTGTGCTGCCCACTTTTGTACAGAAGTACAAACTTACTACTCATGCTTAAGTTAAGTTTGTGCTTCAAGCTTTAAGTACACAATTTGTTAAGCGTATTAATAGTTCGGTTCCACCGAACTAAACGTTTTTTCTTGCATAAATTAAGTTGTAATTACTTCATTTTTGCGAATTTCTATGTAAGCAGGTACTTACGTGTAAGTCACGTAAGTACACTTTGCATTAAAGTTTTGTATATAAGTGATGTGTGCTGTGCGTATAGAGTATATAAGTTTCGTTCTCATCGAAGTAGATTGGTGCTTCTGCTTGTTCTTGTTTTAAAATGTATTTTTAACTCAATTCAATATTTATCTGCACTATTGGAAGGTGTCAATATTTTTTTTTTATGTGCAACTTTAGTAATTTTTTTTGTTTGTTTGAATTTATATATCTACAAAATCATAAATTTATAGCACTAAATAAATTTCAACTGCCGGCTTAGTGTTGTATCAAATCGGGCAATATGATTACATGAATTTGCAATAGTTAATAAAAACTTCGTTGCTTGTTGCCACGGAAAACTGCCTAAAACATAATTTATGAAATCATTAAATATAAATACAAGATTTAATAACTTTTAAATATCAAAGTGTTGAAGAAGAAGCCGCAGCCGCAGCCGCAACCGCAAACATCGGTAGACCAGCTGTCGACAATAAAATGTCACGCGCGTTATTGCATTGAGGTCGTTGAAAATATCTCTGCATAAGACCTTTTCACCTGGTATTTGTAAATACACAGCGCCAGCTGTCGGCACATGTGACTACTTGAAGAGGTTTTGGCTGGCGAGTGAGTGTGAAGGTGTGAGGCAAAGATACTCGCATAGGCGTTGATACTCATGTGTTTATATAGATGAAGAAACAAGCATAAAAAACACAAAAAAAAAACACGCAACTTACATCATTGGAAAGGAAAAAGAAGCTGCTGTACAACAACGCTTATGATGATTATGATGAGCAACTAAAGTATCTCATTTTAAAATTTTCGATTGTTGCCGGTTATGTGATACATATATACTCGCTACATTTACAAAAAGAAAATATAAATTTAAAATACTATTCAAAAACAAACTCACAAACAGCAGCAAACGCTTAAACTCGTTAACTGTCAAAAGGAGCAGCTTCACCATTTATTTTCGAGACGAAACTCGAAAACAAAAACAAAAAAATGTTGACGAATTTTAGTGTGAAATACAAAAATTGCCACAAAAAAAAAAAACATTTAAATATAATAAAAAAATCACAAAAAAGATACACAGTGACAACAAAGCGCGTGACTCCTTTCACAAAAGCTACAAAAAAAAAAAAAAAAAACGGCAGCAAACAAAACTACTTCGAAATCAAAAGTGCAGACAAATGTGTTAAAATTAGTACAAAAAGCGCAACAAATTTAAAAAAAGAGACCAAATGAAGCAAAATGAATGACAAAATTGCAAAACAAATAAAAAAATATTTATAAAAAAAAAGATACAATAAATAAAACCGAAAAAGTATCTGTGCTGCATGCGTGCGTTGGCCTGATTTTCCTTTCGTTTGCTTGCTCACACGCTGCAAATGTATCTGTGTATCTGCATAACTGCTGCAGCAGACGCTGCTGCGCATTGTGCTTAAAGCCATGTAGTCGAGTGTAAACAACAAATACTTTCTCTAAAGATTCATTTTCGTTTGCAGATACTTGAATGTGATTTGCATATGTATTTGTAATTGTAAGCTAGGCGACGCATTATCTGACACGCGCTCAGCGTGCTGCGCCGGCAGCAAAGCTTTTTTTTACATACACACATACACGCATACACACACACACAGAGAGATACACAGATACAACTACATTAACAATACTTACAAGCAGCTACGAAAACGCGCAAACGCGCAAACGCGCAAACGCGCACACTAAGCTGTGCAGTCACAGCCGGTTTTCCGCTTAGAGTCTCAGATCCGTTTGTATTTTGCTTTTTAAGCCGCCTTACGCGCGCTCACAGCTTTCAGATACAAATTCGCTTTGCTAGCTAACGTGTCGTGTGTATCTATAGCGTTCCGTTGTTACCCAATTCATTTCATTTCGATTCGTGAGTGAATTACATACAACAATTGACTTGCACGCTGTCGCTGCCCGCCTGTCTGCCTGCCTGCCTGCCTGCCTGCCTTCCGCTGTCAACAACAGAAAACTGAGTAGCAACAGCTTCGTCGTTGTCTATGGTCACAGTGTATCGCGCAGATACCTTTTGCGTTCGCACGAGTTCAGACGTGCTGCGCTTCTCGTTTCTGAGTCGGTCTATACTTTGTGCTTCCTTTTCGTAGTAGGCTCCTTTTGTTGTTTAATTGGTTTGCCAATTCTGCCAAACTGACACAATAGCTCGCCTGCATTCGTTTTTGTCGCGTCAATGTGCTGCCTTGCATTGCCTGCGTTATGCTAATTACCGAAAGGATTCAAATTATAGCTTACATTATCGGTTACTATCTCTTTGGCAAGACAATTAAAATTTTTTAGCTGCGCGCAGTTAACAAACAGCAAACAAAATATATAGTATATATATAGTATAATTGAATTTTTGTGCCGCTTTGTGTGGTTTTGTTTGTGTAAACTGTGAAAACACAAAAGTTGTGCAATTAAACAAATAAATTTCATAAAAAAAAAGAGATAACAAAAAAGTGCTTTAGTGTTTACAACAACAACAACAACAACAACACCAACAAAAAATATAATCAAATTTATCCTCGTAATTTATTGCAAAAAGTGCCAAAAAATATTTAATTTAAATTAATTTATTAATAATAAATACTAAAATTTAAGCTGTAAATTAAGACACAACTAAACAACGAATTAATTTAAGCAGATTTTTTGTTAAAAAAAATCCTTGCTTAAAAATGAAGCAGCACGGAATGCTGATTAGTTTAATTTTATGGTAAGTTTCAATTATAAACAAAAATTTAATTTGAATGACAACTTAAGATTATATTAGAAAGGATTAACAATTTTAAAGTTACTCTTTGAAAATATTTAGTTCTTAAATACAAAGCCACATTCAAAATGGGAACGTATAAATGCTTACACGGTGCTACAGTCGCACTGCAGTTTTGAAGCGACCTAAGACCTAAAGTAGGCTGTACTGTCTGCATTTTTCAAAAATTTACTTATTTGTAAAAAACTTATTGGTAAAAAAACTATTTTTGGTGCACCACATTTAATAACCATCATCCCATAACTCTGTAAGTTTTAAACCGATTGAAGATTTTTTTTTTGTACACATTGTATTTGGTTTTGCAAATAAGTAGAGTTTTGAACAAAATAGTCAAACATTATTTATTTTAAACAATTTTTTATAATTTTATCTTCATTTGATGTAAACGTTGCATAGCTTGAAATCTTTTACCTTATTATTTAGAAAAAAAAACATTCAATTTTCAATAAGACTGCCTTTAAGAGCAATCTAAATCGCTTGAAAATGGACGAAGTTATTAAGTTAAGTGTCTCAAAAGAAACTTCACATTTGATTTGCTGATTGCGTGAACGCAACTAATCCGAGGGGCGCGGGGATATGTCAATCGGTAGCCTAGCTTTGATGAATTTAGTCGCTTTGTGTAGCATTTCTCGGGAGCGGACCGTGCGTTGCGTGTAAGTGAGTTTTACGAAAACTTCAGCGACTATAGCGCGTAGAAAATTCTGCAGTATGCGACATGTTCCTCATTTAAATGATGCACCAAGCCCTCGACTCATTGGCAAATGGGTCGAGAAGTTTGAAAAAGTTTGCTAAAATCAAAATCCGGGCGTCCAAGATTTTCGAGAACGTACGAAAACGTAGACAGTGTTACTCAGTCTGTTCGTGACAACCCGGACCTTTCGATTCGGAAGCGTGCTGTGGCTTTAAACGTGCATAGATCATCATTGTTCCCCATTTTTTAGCAACTTCACACACGTAAAACAGGTCTGTACCACGAGTTCATGAAATTTTTCCTGCCAAATTGATCTCCAGCAAAGGTGACCTCCACGAAGTCCCGATTTAACCCCTATGGACTTTTTCCTGTGGAGTTACGTCAAATCTAAAGTTTACGGCAACAACAAAACGACTTCGATGGCACAATTAACGGAGAATACCTGCCGAGCCAAAATAGGAAATTTTAGTGCTCGATTAAATGAATGCCGTGAACGCAACGGTTTACATTTGGACAATATCATTTTTAAGCAATAAATTCCCAAAGTGTGTAGTTTAATATTTAATAAACATTTTTTCAATAAACTACTTACTTTTCTTTTATCGATTTTTTAAATGTGAACTTTCTTTTGAGACACCCTGTACATTGCATCCTTCTAGAGGTAGCTTATTAAATAACAGTGGCATGAAATATTTTATTCATACGATCTAAAATCAAAATAAACATTCTATAGTAAACCAATTTTTCAGGAATTCCTTGTATGAGGCGATTATGATGGATGATGGATGATAATACATTCGAAATTAGGGGGAATTTCCTTTTTTTTTACTATTTTCTATGGAAAGCACGATAATTCTTAATAAAATCGTTCACTATGCTCATCCCCTTTATATAATCGCGATTACTCTGGTTTCTCAAAAAGTTATCACACAAAGAAATAAAACTAATTCATGTCATCTTTACCAATTGGTTAAATTTTTTGTAATCTATTTTCCGAATAAGTGACTCAATAAATTCTGCTGTTCGTTATTGTACAATATAAAAACGAAAAAGTAAGTATAAATGTCTTATCCTTTTTGCTACATTCAAAAGTAAATTCTTACAGTTTCATTTGTTAAGTATGCCAGATTGAAAATTAAAAGTCAGACGAGAATTTTCTCTCTTTGGAATAACTTTTTCCCGACTATTTCGTTTAAAACAGCACTTATATCCATTTCAAACCCAAAATCTCATTTAGAAAGACGAAATATCATATATTTTTCTTTCCAAAACCTTTGAGAAGTTTAAAGTCCACCAAAAATTTCCTGAGTTAGTGCGTGATAATTGAGTGAAGCGCAACAGAACAGTTTTAAATTTTGAAAAAATATCAGAAATGTGCTTGACGAGACCTTCAACGTAGACTTTAAATGTCCATCGATTTAGTTCTGTTTCTTGTTTTTTTTTTTTGTAGCACTGTGTGATTCATTGAAAAATTCATTGAAAAAGTCGAAGGCAAGTATAGATAAATTTCATATATAAAATATTCTCAGGAATGGTAAAAGTAGTGAAATTTTTATGTATATGATCAATAGTGGTCATGGAACTTCTTTATAACATAATATGGCATAGTATCGCAAGTTTTATTTATTACGAGCTTGCATTTATCCTACTTAAAGTCCTACGAAACTTTGTATGGATGTGTAGATGTTTGTTACTTTTTCACGCAAAAACTACTGAATGCATTTTAATGAAACATTAAGTGAAGAATATGCAAAAAAAAAAAAGTATTTGTGAATTATAAATGCCTCTACTGGTATGCAGCACCTTGTATAGTCCAAAGTTGGAACACTGCATACATGCTATATCATGTGTGTGCTCTGCAACGAAGTACTAGGAAAGAAACAATATTTATTGGCCGTTTACTACTTGTTGCTGTGCCCTCTTTTCCCATTCTACCCCACAGCATCGCACTTATAGATCTAGAGATCTGTACAAGACTTACATATATACCTAACGCTTAATTGTGTTACAATGCTTAGCATATTTTAACAATACAATCAAGCAGTTTAACTACTATTACAAATCATTTCAGCATAACAAATAAATCTGTATTGTTTACGCCATCAAAGAAGACTAGATTAACATTTTTAATTAGATTGCTGCATATTTAAAACCAATCAATTAACACTTTCCGTTTATTTGATGCTATAATCTACAATCTCCTTCAAAGTCATGAATTTATTTAAATTATAACATATAAATACCTTTAGATTTGTACGGAGTTCATTTGAAAACTGCTACTCACACAAAAATTTAAGCGCCTTATAAATATGCAATAACATGCCCAGCAGTCGCTTGTCATTGAGCCTACCAATTATTTAATTTATCACAAGCACAAAAATGCACATTTATCAAAATTAAAAAGAAAAAAATCAAATAAAATAAAATAATTAAATTGGAAACATAAAAAAAAAATCGACTTCGCTCTTCTTTAAATCTTCGCATGTTTGCTGCGCGATTTTGGCGGCGCATTAGGAAGTGATGTGCACGAATCGATTTCAAATCCATTTAATGTGCTTATCACATGCTTTCAACGCCAAAAAATAAAATTTTCAAACAAACGAATATAAATATAAATTAAAAATAAAAATAAAACCAAAGCAAAAGCAAAGCAAAAGCAAAGCAAAAGCCTTGAAATCGCATTAATTAATGCAAGAATTTGCATTATGAACATAAATTTTTGCTATTATACAATATACAGATTAATATGCAAATTAGTTTGTTAGTTATATTTAAATAATAAAGTTTTTTCTTATTTGGTTTTGGTGTTTTTAATAAGCCACTTCCCTTCGCAAAGTGAAACCGAAAAATTTTTTGTGTTTTACTTGAAATTATTTTAAGATTGTTTATTAAAAAAAAAAAAAACAGCCAAGCTGAAGAAAGCCAGAAATTTTGTAGTTGATTGTATACAAAATACTCTTAAAAGAGTTTTACCCAATGGACATCATCACCATCATCACCATCAACACCATCAGCATCAGCATCATCATCATCATCAGCAGGGTTACGAGTATTAATGTCAGACGCCATGTGAAATCGATTTAACTGAGAAGCTGTGACGAGTTGTGTACATAAATAAAGAAATGGGTACTACTACGTTAAATTTATGAAAGAAAGAGTTTCACTTTCATTTCGCTGAAGTGGTTTGTCCGTCCGTCTGTTTGTATATGTTAAACAGCCGCCGCTGCTGTCGTTGGCGATGACTCTTTATAAATACATACTATATACAAATATACTCTTATTTATGTCGAACTTTCGAAGTAAATTTGTGAATCTTTCGTTTTTTGTTTTTTTTTTTAAATATATTTTTTTTCATTTATTTCGATTAGGTAATCGTGAAATTGTTAACGCACACACACACCATATGAAAAAGATAGGCATAATAATAGTAATAATACTAATAAAAAAATGCAACCGCAATGACATAATTTCAAAAAGACTTCGATCTATATAAGCGACTTTTTCACTTTCAAAACGCTGGCCATTTTAAAGCTGTCATCAGTTTATGTAATTTTAAGGCCTATATTTGCTTTAATTAGCATTTAAATTAATTTCTCTGATTTGTTGCCGAGCAGCTTTATTAATTATTAGTTAATTATTAGTTATTTTTTTTTTTTTTGTTTTATTCATTATATTTGTAGTATGTAGATACTACATAAATAGACGACGACGCTTTTCGCTGTAGCAGCAGCTTCTTCCTGCTTAGTTTACTCAAGTAATTTGCATAGCGGCGCTAATGAAGAAAGTTCGTGCCTTCCAATACTGAATTGTTTGGATCGTATCGTTTGGCTGAAGTATTTCAAAGCAAACTTTAAGTCACATCAAATTATGTACATATTTATTTAGCTCTCGGTTTATATGTAGCTATCTCTACTTTCTTCTATCCATCTCTGTCACTCTAGTGCGCCTCGCTTCAACGATTTTGTTTAGTTCGGTTTTATTTAATCAATATTTAATTTATGTTAATTTGTTTTTGTTTTTATTATTGCATTTTGTATATCAGTTTTTCTCTCTACGTATCTAACTTTGTTTAATTATGCAATTTATAGCTTTAACATGTTGAATTAATTTCAGCTTTCTGGACACAAACAAAAAAAAAACAAAAAGAAAAAATATTAGCTAATATGTATACTCGTATTAATTTTGGTTTGTGTAATATATAAAGTTTTGTTTTAGTTTTAAATTCTTTAAAATTCCAACTCTTCTTTCGATATATGATTTTTTATTAAGTTGTTTGCTTAAAACTAATAGCCTTACACATAATCAAAAGAAAAAGTCGATTTTAGTTCGAGTCAACTGTAACTTTAGAGTCGACTCTAAATTGATTTTGTACTTTTAAACATTTTAGACCGAGTTTTTTATCTCTCATTGTATTTTTTGGCAACATGCTGGATTCTAGCTCCAATTTTAGGTACCTTGAGATCGCGTTCTATATCCCTGGTTCTCATGTAGTGATCCAGATGCCCCAGTGATCTTCCTCAGCGTATTTGCCTGAAGAACCCGCAGTTTGTTCAAGTACGTTTTGGCTGTAATTCCATATCCCTGGATGCCATCGAAGAGGCCAGATATATGAATAATACACTTGAAAATTCTGACCTTATTTTCAAGAGACAGCAACCTCCTGGTTTCGTGGTGCAATCAACCAAGACATTTTTGTAACCTTAGTCCTAAATGATTGTTGCAGCGACGTGACATGTCCGCCGAAAGTTAGTCTTCTGTCCTGGACTGTATGCCGGCTTGTGATTTAGCACTCTTCCGTTAAGTAAGACACTAGGGCAGTCGCGTTTCCGATTTGTGAATGTCACATTTGCACATTTGTCGGCATTGATGCACACCGTCCACTTCTCAGCCCATTCCTGGTATGCATCCAAGTGCAGCTGCTTTTTGTGAGTACCGCAGTGTCATCGGCATATGTCGCAATTAGCACATCTCCGTCATCTACTCCAGTGATTTCCTGTGTGGGTAGGCATATCCACAGTAAAGATGGAGTATAAGGTGGGACCTAAGGCGCTGCCTTGAGGAACGCCAGCTTCAATTGTTTTGACGGAAGACTTGTTTGCATCGCCTTCACGCAGAAAGTACGTCCTACCAGTAATCTCATATGAGCTGGAACAGCTGTGGAGTTAGGAGGCTTTTGGCTTTGTACAGATGCCCAATGGAAACGTGCTCGGCCCATACTAATATAGAACGCATACTAATAAAAAACGTAAATGGGGTAAATACACCGACCATTGAAATTGAAAACGTAGAAATACTCTCCTACCTTCTCCTTCTTCGAATTCAATTCGCTCTTTTCCAGCATGTTGGCACCTTCAACTCCTCCCATCAAATATTGGCATGGAAGTAATTCTGGAGACATGCTGAGTCTTTCACGTTCCTCGCGAGCAAATATTTGTAATTTGTTACTACTTTGGAGTAGATGTGTCATGATGACAGTGTTTTAGCATGCAGGTTTCCTCGTAGGAGCGCAGTAACTGAGGCGTGGCATTCAGCTTACAGGACTAGACTTATCCTTTGATTTGTCTGAAACTTGAATTATTATATAGGTTGGAGCTAGAATGGACTAGAATGGTTTATGTCTTTCTTACAGTAAAGTTTATGGTTGGAACGGGCGGATTTTAGGACATATACAAAAGAAAAAAAAAAAACACCCGGGATGAGCGTTATGAGCTTGAATTTGTAGTTCAGAATATTCCTGTTAGAAATTCAAAAATTACCAGTGCATTGAGCAACTAATTTGTAGTTTAGATACTAATAGGAGCTAAAAGTATCCGCACAATACGCTCCATGAGGAAAAACGCTCAACTGCTGGCAAAAAGCTGTGCCAGTTACATTTCTGAATGAGCAGTCGATAAAGATTTGCCTCTCTGTTTATAAGATGTTCTATTCGAATATAGATTGTTATGATGTTTTCAATTACAACAAACCTAATCTCTAATTTCATAATCAACTTCAATTTCAATACAAAAGTTTAACAATTTTTATTTATACAGATTGTAAATTTTTAGTGTGCGCATTGTATATTAAGGGTACTCACGACGCATCGTGAAATTAGAAGAAATTTAAAAATTTAATTTATTTTTTCACAATTTTTTTTCACAACAATTTAGCCGGCATACAGAATTTTCTTTTTCTTCGCGTGAATTAGCTAGAGTTGCCATCTTTTCATTCTATACAGTGCGTGAATACCCCAATAAATTTTATAGCAACACCTTGTGGTATACTATCGTATGATTCAAATATTGTATCGCAGTTATGTAGAGTCAGTCAGCCATTGTTCAATGCAAATTCCATGCAGCAATGCACAAATTAAGCACAAGTGCGATTATTCACTCAGAGCTACCACTTGCTGAGCTGCCATTTGATGGCGTTGTCAACGATAAAGTTGATTTGATGCCGCTGACATTGTGCAGTTGACATACATAAGCTGTTTGAATTGTTTTTCTACATTTTATAATTGTATTCTGCACAAGTATAGGTATACATATTGTATATATATATATATATATAGATTTTTTCTAGTTATATAACTCTTCAAATGCAATAAGTCAAGTGCAGAGGCTGGCAATTGCTTTGAGCTTCAATAAAATTGTTTAAAATATGCGCTAGCTTCAATTTTTGGCACACTTCGAGTCAGTGTGCGGCGGATTTGTGCCACTTAAGTTTAGTTTTATTTAATTTTTAATTTTAATATGTGTATAAAAACTTTAGTTTTATTTGTTTTTTTTTTTTTTTGTTAATTTAGGATACTTGACTTTGTGCTTGAGTCAAGGTTTGCGCTTTTTTATATATAATAAATTGTATATTTTATATATTTTGACATGCTAATGAACTACTTTGTATAGCGCAAAACTAGAGCAAATGCGTAGGTTTTCTATGGCAAATAAACGAAAGACTTAGGCAACAAACTTGCCGCACAAAAATGCTGTATATGTAGGCGCACAACAAGCACAACTCGAGTTCAATGTATTTAGGCAAAGCATATTGTAAAGATTTCTATCTTTTTCCGGCTTAAAATCTAATTGGAATTCATATGTATGTAGTGTGTATGTTTGTTTAATTTATGCAGATGTCTAAAAGTATTGCTTAGCCTAACTTAATAGCCTAGTAAAACGAAAACGACTTGGCTTCAGATTTGCGATTTCTAGTGAAACTGAACTGAAGAACGTTTTACACGCGCTCGAATGCCGCAGGTTATTTCAGACACTGAAAGCTATTAAGCAATTCGGCTAAGAGCAAAAAACTTTTGCTTTTTTTATATTCTTTATATGTAGTGTGTATAGTATATTAATTTTGTCGTAAGGTTTGTAAGACCCACAATTCCATAAAGTTATTTATAAGTAGTATATTCTTGGTTAGTTAAAAATTGACTCAAATGCGCCAATTGAATTAATAATGACCTTTTTTTTTTGCTTCTAAATTTACGGGTTTATTGTGTAAAAATGGTTACAAATATATTATTCAAAGTATTTTGGCAATTTTCGGTTATCAGCTCGGAAGAACGACTCGACTTTTGAGGCAATTCAATCATCGACACATTTTTTGCATTGTTCATATGAAGTGAACTTCTGCTGGGATAGGCAATGTGTCATCGACCGGAACGAGTAGTAGTCGGAAGGAGCGATGTCTGGAGAATACGGCGGGTGTGGTAAGACTTGCCAATTCAGCGTTTCCAAGTAGGTCTTGACCGGTTTTGCAACATGTGGCCGCGCGTTGTCATGCTGCAAAATCGCTTTGTCGTGCCTTTCCTCGTATTCTGGCCGTTTTTGCTTCAGGGGAGCAGCTCGTAGTAGCTGACGCCGCGCTGGTCCCACCAAATACAGCTGGTCCCATAAATAAGCTTCATGAAAATTTGGCTTTGCGAAGGAGTTTGATGTCTGTCCAGGCAAAACCCATGATTTTTGCGCTTGAAGTTGTCGTAATGCATACCAGTCACAATGCAATGCAAAAAAAAAAACAATTCTTTTTTGGCGTTCGAGAAGCTGTTCACAAGCGAAAAATCGGCTTTCGAATCGTGCGGCTTCAACTGGTCTGGCATCCAGTTTCCTTGCTTTTGAATCAATGCCATGGCTTTTAGACGTTTGCTGACTATCGACTCATTCACTCACAATGATTCTGACAACTCCTGAAGCGTTTGACACTGGTCCACATACTCGTTGAGCAATGATTTCAATTCTTCGTCTTCAAACTTTTTGGGTTGACCGTTGGCCGTTCCTTATCTTCGAGTTCAAAATCACATCATTTAAGGCGACCGACCACCACGTTTGTTCAGTTAGAGTATGCTCGCCGTAAACTTCCACTAAGATTTGATGACCCTCGGCTGCATTTTTCTTCATATTAAAAAGTAATGAAAAAGAACTCCACGCAAAAACACTTTATCTGGTACGAAATTCGACATGTTCGAGGCAATATTTAGTAGTATTGTTGTTCACGTTTCAAACAAATTGACAATAGTTTTTAGCGTCAAGAGATTTGAAACTCGAATATTGGTACATATACTAGTGGCGGCCTCTTGTGTGAAACGCTCATTATTAATTCAAGGTCCAATATATAAACCATAGCGTGTCACGCCTATACAAGCTGACTACTTTTTCTAATTTTATATGACAAACTTTTAGTTGTATTTGAAGAGTATACAAGTTGCGGTGCTGTTAATGTTATCTCTCGCATTTTTGTTATTTCTAGTTTCAACCATAGACCACTTTAACAAATCTGGCTAGTGATGCTCATCTAGAATGTAGAAAAGTTATCGAAAAATATATACAGAAAAAAAAAAACATTAATCAATTAAGTTTATTGCATAATAAAATAATTAGCTAAACAACAAAAATAAAACGCTTTCAACGGGTTCAAGGCTGAAACTAAAAGTTTGAGCCACATAATAAATGCTCTTAAATATATTTCGAAATAAAAATTTGGCATAAATTATTTCGATTATTGTCTTGCGTTTTTCGAAAGTGGTGTTGCTTTGGTATTGAAATAATTTTCAATACACTTTCTAATTAATTTTATAGCAAATCGCAGGATGTCTGCGTATTTTAAATTATCTATTAATGAATTTGGAAAATCATCAATCATTTGGCATTTAAAGTGCATGAACTTGTTGAAGTCTTGAACAAAAAATAACAAAAATTATAGGTATAACTTTACAAATTAACTTGATTGTTGAAAAAACGAAAGACTTTTTTGTTCATTTTTAGTAAAAATAGTAATTAATCTTCATTTATTTGTACTTGTCTGTTTATGTGAAGCTTTTAAATTTTGTAAAGTAATGAAAAGCTACAACGAAAGTCAATGATTATCTGACTTCAACTGATTACAAGTTGAATGTACTTTGAACTCGTAGAAAATAATATTGTATTGTATGAGCCATATGATTTATTTGTATCTGTTAATCATAACTAAGTGAGGTCTAGGTTGGTTTGACGCTGATTTGAGGGTTTGCCCGCAACTGTACAAGGCAACTGCTTGTTTAACAACTCACATGATCTAAAAATACTTTTAATGACTTTTTTAAATACTACATTAATATATTTTTCATATAATATTTTGCGATTTCTTTCCTGTTTGCAAAATGCAGCGTTCTGATTTGTAGTTCGAAGTATGTGGATTGCGGCTGTCCCTGAAAATGAAACAAAGCAATCTGAAATTGAAATTGAAATTGAAAACGCAGTTAGCAACTCAATTAAACGCAAGTTTTGCTAAATGAAAAGCGCATAAATTGTTTTCATTAATGTGTGAATTACGACATACACGTATAAGAAATATTTGTACAAGTTTGTTGCTTAAGTCTGTTGTTTACCATTAGGCAGCGTGTGTATTGAAATTTCTTATAAACAAACTTCACACTTGTTGGGTAGTAAGCCATATTTTAAGTAATGCAAGAATTTTGAGTCAGTTTTAAATTGGCATGTGACTAGCATTTTTTCATGGACACTTTACAAAGTCGGAGCTGATTTGGAATGAATTTACTAATAAAAAAGAAGTATAAATAAATACGAATAAATTGTTCACCCCCTTTACCGGACATGAAAATGGACTGACGAAAAGCAAACAGTTGGGTACCGGAAATTATGCACAAATGCAATCGTGTGACAACTTCCTAGCAGTGTTTAGCATTGATCAACTAAAATCCGGAAGAATATCTGTGCCATTCTCCAGCTCTCAACTCCAACTCTCAGTTGTTAATAGTACATTTCTGCCTGCTCCGTGGATTAATGCTATTGGAGCTGATTTATGAAGTAATATGTCGCTTTGTGAGCTCATTAGTTTTTTGTCTTCCAGACTAAGCCACCGATAGCTTATATCATAGTTTCTGGCAGTTACAATACAAAAAAAAAAAATAATAAAATGTGAAGGTACAGAATGTTTTAACTGATGAAGTTAGAATAACTATTGCAATTAGACGACAGTTAGCATAAGTTGGCAGGCTCTCTACAAATCTATATTTTGATTATTTCGGATGATTTAAAATCATCTAATATTTGTACAGTTTAGCTCTAAAAAGTAATGCGAAGCGATTATTCGTTGCAGCATGCTGAGGCCGGTTAAAATCGATGAGAGGGGAGTTGAAGATTTAGCTTACGAACACGCGGTTGCTTCTCAGCTCTTTCCACTCATCCGGAGACAGACTTTTGCCTGAAAATTCATTTGCGTGTTCAGTGCATTTGTTCCGGTTTGCCACTTTCAAAGTGATAACGCGATTTGATTTCACTTGGCATTACACTACCAACTTTCTGAAATTGAAAAACGTGAACCATTTCAACGAAATCACTTCTGTACAGTTTTACGTTGCAGACCGGGATGGACAGTAATTTTTAAACAAATAGCTCAAAACTGTTTCAATATTTGGTTAGCTGTTTGATTTCACTCCAAGAGCTTACTGACTCGAGCTTGTAGATTTCCTTGTGTTTCCTTTCTACGGCTACATTGTCAGTACCAAGCTATATTCAGTCGTGTGATAGTTTCTGGTGGTTTCCTTATGTTCATTCTAATTCAAGTATACATCAATTATATATTGAAGCTATTGGAAGTAACAGTTCGTTTAAAAATTGGCCTTTTTCGAGCAATAATTTTGAGAGTTAGCTAAAAGTACTTTCACAGTACCCAAATGAAACTAAAGATACTATGCAAATAAGGCATAAAAATGCTGTACTGTACTGCACTGGGAGCATCTTTACAATACTTACAGGGTACATATACAAATTGTAGCCAATTTGCGCTCGTTTGAGTTACAACACATGAAGTTACTATTTATGTACTTCGCTTACTGCTCTAATATTTTAAAGTCGTAAATAATTTTATTTTTCAAAACAGTAAACAGCTGTCTGCCTTTTTAGAGTAAAAAAAAAAAAATCGTTGCATGTGATGCATTTTCTGTTGCATTTGCAGTTTGCTTACAAGTTTGTGGCTTAAGTCTTTTATTATGCAAGCCAATGTTTTTGTTTAACAAAACCTTTTAACTTGTGGAGCAACATATTATTCATAGATAGTACTTGGCTGTCGAGTTGTTAAAAATGTAACAAATTGTAGACAAATTTTCTATAGGTTTTACTTGAAATCACCTACGCTTTTGCATTTCATTAACATAATTTTCTGCTGCACACTCAATAAATGTCTTTATGTGTCTTTAATGCTTTCTTGTTGCATAGCTAATGTATTTCTATAACATACAGATACAATAAAAAATAATTGAGTCAAGAGCAACACAAGCTACCATTTGTATCTGTGTGTGCGTATATACTCGTATTTTGAAATGCTGCACATGACATGCATTGAAATGTCATTATTAGTGACAACAACATCATTATTAGCAATAAAACGCAATGCAACATGATGCAATGTGGTGCACTGCAGTTTTTTCTTTTTGTTTTTCTCAGCCAGAAATATTTGTTACATTGCCAAGATTGCAGCAAAAATGACGTTAAACGCCAAACCAGGCATGAAGATCATAATTCTATACGTTAACGTAATATGAGTTAAACAGACAGAGAGAGACAGAGAGAGAGAGAGAGAGAGAGAGATAGATTGGTGGTTGGGGAGATACAAATCTCTATAGGCTGTCAAGGCAATGATTGTGCATGACGTTGATGAGGTTGTTGTTGATGAGGATGTTGTGGCAAGTAGCAGCTGCAAGAAAGTTTCAACAAACATACTTGTACACATCCAGTATATCTCAACTTATACGATACGATTATGTATCTCACATTGCGGTGTTCATAAACTTTCGTTTTCATTGCGAAAGTGCATACAATAAACTGACAGTCACAGGCAAAAGCAACTTGATATTGCTTGCTCAAGAAAAAATAATAATAATAAAATAAAATAAAGCCGCAGGCATACAAGACGCAAGTTTTTATTAAAATCAACTTGACTTGGCCTGATTGTTGCATGACTATATATCGTAGATACTATTTGTATCTAAAGCAAGACTTATGCACAGCACGTATGCATGCGTTGTATAATTATGCAGGGTGTTTGGCTTAATACATTTTTTGCATACATACCATACAATAATATTTATTAAGCATTTCATAATTAAGCTTTAAATATGCAAAAATGCTACTCAACAGCAAGGTCAATATAATACTTCAAGCTGAAGTTGCCAACTAAGTGCGTTAACTATATATGTATTACCGTTAAGACCGCTCGTAACTAAGCAATATATTTTTAATATTTATGTTTATAAATTAATTTCTTTATTTATAAGCTGTCGTACTACAATTAATTGTTGTTCAAGCCGAGAAATCGAGTGGCATAAAACAAAAGTTTTGCACCTGAAAGCCTAGCTTATATATGTAGGTATAAAATTTCATTTAAATAGTGAAATTATGCAAAGATATAAGATACTCGCATAGCAAATTACAATGTCAAATTGTAGAAACTAAAAAAAAAAACGAAAAAAAAAATACAAAAAATATTATTAAAAATAATAAAACAGAAAGTTGACGCACCCAAAAAATTTCAAAATTTTTATGCGTTCATGTAAATAATTTCGAGATGAAAGCAATCAGCATGCGCGTATCTCAGCAATAATAATTGCGCAGCTTGGTGTTCCGATAAATTGTGTGAAATGCTGCGAAAGTATATAATTAGTTAGAAGAGTTTGTGGCATCGAACCAAATTCATGGCATCGAATACTTCAAAATATTAAAGCTATGCAATATTTGTTCAAATGAAATTCATTTTTTTATGCAAAAGTTACTCACAGTTAACTGACAGTATAGAAACTATAGTCAAAAGTTATCAAAAATATTTGTATATGTAAATGAAGAATAATTTAAAAACAAAATCAATAAATTATGCTGCAGTCAGGTATACGCTATACACAGCCTAAGTCTGCTTATTTCAATTATAGACTTGTGCAGGTCCTTTAAGCTATGGTAAGCTGGACCAGGATGTATACATGCCTAGTATATATAGATATATGACTAAATATCGATAAATGAATATATATCGATACACGTCGTAGAATTAAGCTATGCACTGTTTCAGTCTCTTTATTTCAACCATAGACTTGTCTTGGTACTTTAAGCTATGGTAACCTGGACTAGGAATGTAAACAATATATATCGATACATTGAAGGCATGTATCGCCTTCGAAGAGGAATGATATATATTTGCACGAACGATACATTCTTGATGTATCGATATAAACCAACGATACTTTGACGATGTATCGATATAGGCCACATATATATCGGCACTATTTCCATTTTCTTAGGAAACTCGTTGGTATTTTGATGATTTCGAGCATGCTATTTACAGCTTTTTATTATTTGTGCTCAGTACGCAGCTGACAATAAACGTATAAGTACAAAATACCTTCATCTACAAGAAGAAATAACCTAAATATTCTTGTCGGCTTAATTATTGTCAGTCGAACCCAGTCCCAACTTGACTGCATGAAAACTGACTTCTCGCATTGCTCTTTCTATACTAAGAAGTAATGCATGAAAATATGTGGTTTCGCTTTTATGCAGGCATGGCCACAGCAAAGAAATATTATTTTGGAACAGTTTGTCTCCACCATATCACACGTATGATAAAGTTCTTCAGAAAAAAGCAGAGGAATTCACAAGGACAGTCATTTTCAATTCAGCGCAAGAGCAGATACAAGTATTTTAGTTGATTGTCAACATATATCTGGTTAGATGATGTTTTTATAGCATGATTGCACTAATATATTCTCACATACTGAAAAATTAAATAAGCTGAAACAGATATTCTATGGGGTACTAAGTGCACATCCAAACTAGGAAATCAATTGGTGCCATCGACTGTATAATATAAAGATATTTTTGATAGCGAAATATATCGATATAGCTTACCGATACTTTATTTTATTTTTTTTTTTGGTATATATATATATATATATATATATATATATATATATATATCACTATACTTTGTAGATATGTACATAATGTGAACTATAAGTGAACTATTTCATTGGAATTGATATGTAGTCGTATAACAACCATTCATATAAAATTTGATTGTTACTAGCTGAAGTACGGTTGTACCATATTTCTGCTACCATTTATTTTATATAAACGAATTAAATATGCTTCTGCAAGGTCTAAATATCTTAGTTTCATGGCTTAAACTTTTATAGTCTCAGATAACGCTGCTCTTATACAAACGGACAGACGGACAGATGAACTTTGGCAATTTTGAATTCGCTTCTGAAGCTAAACAATGTCTTTCACGTCTGCTTAAGACCGTTACATACGCTACATTTTCACAAACTAAATACAATACGCATATATGCGTATAGGGTATAGGGTATAGGCTATAAGTATAATATTAATATTTAGAAAAAAGCAATTATTTGTTGACATTTTGGCATGCGGTAGTCAAAAAACCTGCAACACTGCAACCACTTTAAAAGACAGCAACACTTTAAAAATATATACTGGTATATATGTACATACATACATACATTCCTGTATATCAAAAACTGCTAAAACAAATATTTAGTTCCGCTGTACAATCCAGTATTTATAGCCAATCAGTGCAAATAAAAGAAAGAAGACAAAAAGGAAAGAGTTCAGCTAAGTCAGTCTTCAGTCGATTACGCCTTGAGAGTTGAATAATGCGTTGCCAGACTGCGTCGCTATCGAAGTTGTCATATTTTTCGATTTAAGTTTATATGCCGTAAAAATAAATTTCACTTTCTTGTATGGAATTTATGTATTTACTTTTGTTTCTTAAGTTTGAGCTGTTGTCATCGACTGTAGCTGATTTTGTTTTATATTATTTAAACTTTTCGGCAGAGTAAAGCTGCCATTTTTTGTTTTTGTTTTGTTGGTATACTACTTGTAGTTAGTCGCTTTAAGCTGCACGTAAATTTCTTTTTAACCCAAATAAACCAGTTGAAACCACTTTATATTATATACTATATGTATGCGTACTACATGACAGACATACAAAAAGTATCTACGCGCTGGTACGTGTATACAATGCAGCGTCACCTTTACAGTTAAAATCGCTCTGGTTTTTAGTAATTTTATTTGGAACAGTATCAGTTTTTTGTTTTTCTGCGGTTTAACCTGTTTGGTTTCATTGTTGCCATTATGCACAATTTTTGTTTTTTGCTACAATTGCAATTGGCATCCTTGCAAGTGTGCAAAAAACCAGTTGCACTAATTTTTATTAAACTTTTTTTGCGTCTTTTGTGTATAAGATATATCCTATTTATTTTTAAGTCGCGTGTGTGGTCAGTTAGAAACCTGTTCGTACGCACAAACTAAAGTAAACAGTTAAAAGTGTAGCTGACTTTAACGCATTGGAAATATATATCAATACCCTTCGAATTGATTGTGAAACATTTTTAATTTCTTAGTTAAGCTGTATACTAAACATAAGAATTATGCATAAAAGCAGCGCAACTTTGAGCATTTGGTGCATATCATCTATATAAAGCAGTGATGCAGTGGTGTTTACAATAATAGAATCGTGTCTGATATAAGAACTAAAACTAATGACCGATTCACCACTTTCATATTTGGAGGTAAAAATGTTATTTTATCTAGAGATAGAGTATAGTAATTTTGATATGTTTTACCTAGCACATTCATTGACTACACTCCAATCTTTTATTAAGGGTGTTCACACCTAAATGTTTAAAAATTAGAAACCAAAACAAAGCACAGAGCTATTGGCACGCTCTTTAATGACAGCTTAGCAATTAGCAAATTATTTACTCTTATTAGTTTAAATTTCATAAGCTACGATTGTTGAGTGTGCTGTTACTTTCAGTGAAAATCGGTTAAGTTTTGAAGTAAGTAGTATTAGTTTCAATTCCGTTATTTCGTCCTAATAAATACCAAACTGAACGTGTACAGTTTTCGGTTTCATTTCGAAGTTCAAGTATTTGAAAGCACTAGAAAGTATTTTTTAAGACGAATTTTATGAAGCTGTATTTTCATCTATCTGAATTCTCATGTGAGTTGCTGTCAAAAATTTCAGCTCACAAAATAGAATCCATCTCAATTTTGAACAGCATAATTTGATGGGAATCGATTTCATTTAAATTGTACATTTTATCACTTTTGGAAAGGTTTTGCAATGTGATATAACTTTACGCTAACTTTATATGAATTGCAAAGCAATAATTTAAAATGAACTCAAATCGTAAAAATAATTCTATAACTGGCAAAATTCACCCATGAAATCGATTTGGAACAAATTATACGGATCGAAATTTAGAATAGGATGAATATTTGTTCTATGTAAACGAAAAACTAATCGACTCAGCCAATCAAATCAAAGCTGAATCTTTTTGCTCAGAAGAAGAAATGATGTACATAGTAAATATTGCACTAAAAATTATTAAAAAATCTGCATAAAATTTGTAGCATGGCAACACTGCCAATTGACAGCAAAATTGGCGGTCTGAGTGCTCAGGCAAAAATGGTTTCTGTTATATTTGATATATTATCAGTTTGGACACTCGTGTGAGAAGATTCAGCAATACATAAACGTCTGCTAAACTTCTCAGCGCATCAACTCATGTGAAAAGTCAAATAAATAGGTGAAAGTGCAGCTTAAACAAGGGTACACAGTAGTTTTTGTTGTTGGACAATACCTATTTTCTTTTAAATTTTCTCATCAAGTAAACTCTTAATAGTTAACAGGTGAACACCCTAATTGATTGTATTACATTAAGTTACATTAAGTGTATACAAATATACGGTCTTCTTTTCAAAGTTAACTGAATAACTGAGTTTGTAAGGATGGTAGCATTTTACACTCCACTGCAAATTTTGCTACATTGCACTAATTCCTCAAGCTACTGGAAGCGCAGATTGTTCGCATCTCATACAGATTGAAATAGTCTACTTGATTGAAAATACTACTCATTTGAGATACTTATCTATATATGTATATAAAAATGGAGGTACTATGTACTATGTAGGTTCCCTATAGACAACGAAACCGCGCAACCGATTTTGATCAAATTTTATGGCAATATTCAAAATAGAGCGTGGGTGATTCTGTGAAGTTTCGTGACGATTGGATAAACAGTAAATTTTTTGGATTTTTTAGCTTTTCCTTCCATTTTTTTTTTTTTTTTTTTGTTTCAATAAGAAGGAGCATGTGTGGAAGGTGGGGAAGGGGGAAGGAGTAGCACTGGAAGGGGTAAGGTAGCGTATAACGTCGCAGGAACCTACTAGTATTGTATACTTATGCCATTTTTAAAAGCAAGCCTGCAGAGTAATCAATATTCGGCTTAATTCAAACGATAGATTTTCTAACACTGTAAAAACTTAATTGCGGAAGCGATGACTGCACTTAAAACGCAGTCAAAACAAAAGCTGTAATTGAGTAAATGTATAAATAGTTTTTTTTTTACCTCACCTAACAAGTACAAAAAACTGCAAATATTTCAAAGAGCCATTCATAGCATTTGCCGCATATGAGTATAGCTATAGATACACTACAATTGTTGTAGGAGATGCTGTCGTGTAGCATGCTATATGAAGTAACAAAGTTCGCAAGTACATAAAAAAAAAACTTCATGCAAGCCCAAAAACAGCAAAGGCAATGAATGATAAATGCCACACCCCCTCCCCCCCAAAAAAAAAGCTCGAAGCCATTTTAAGTTGCATCTCTGTGGGTGCAACACAAAAATGTATCTAGCTACATTTGTACTATCTGTAAATGCAATTGTCGCTTTGTGTGGGTGTATTTGTAAGTTGCAAAGTTTTTTTTTTGATTTTTTTTTTTGTATCACTATACATGCATAAACTAACTTGTATGTATATATTTTGTAGTAATAACTTAAGCTGCTCAGTCACTTTGGTGTCGACTTGCTGCTGTATCTGTATGCAACACGACGCGCTGCAATTACTCAAAATCACGTAGCTACAGACCGTTGCAGTCATGTGACTTTGCACATGATTTCCTACCGTGAAGAGGCAGTTACAAGACGGAGACAACACACAGCGCAAAAATGTAGAAAAAGTCAATATCGTGGCTTCGAATTGAAAAACAAAAAAACAACAAAAACAACGATACAAGAAAAACCGAAGCTTTAATACGCTTCACATGAACTATCATTTATTAAATTTTATATATGTAACCCAACCAAAAATATGTTTATTAATGAAAATAAGCAAGCTCTGCAATTTAGTTTATAAGGCCCTATTCAATTCACTTGACCATTGAGATAAACTAACCAAATGAACCCTTTTTCTGATAGTGGTTTATCTTGCTCTACATATATGACAACTATTTGGTATATTTATAGGCCAATCTGCATATTTTATATTTCAAGAGCGATATAGAAATACAAAAAGTTTTACTTACAAAAACTCAAAAAAATAGATGTTGGGTTTGTATTTAATAGAGACTGTGGCAAGATAATTTTCCTGTACGTTTTGTGTTTTTAATAAAAAGACACTCAGACAGAGGAACATTGCTAGATTCATGCGTGATTTCGAGTTGATCCAAAATATATATATTTTAAACGATTTTCGTTGCAATCAACAATGCAGGCAAATCGCTTCAACAAAATGCAAAAACCCTGCGCAAACAATATGTGAAGTGTATTAAAAAATTGAAAAAGTTTATTTTTGTGTTATTTTTTTCGTTTTTCGTTTTTTTTGTTTTGTTTTTTAATGATGAAGAAGAAACGAGTCACATGATTTTCATGTTGCCTTCGGAGTGGCTTTTCATGCCGCTTTTCGTTGATGTTGTTGTTATTATTTTTGTTGTAGCAGTCATGTGGTTTTGCAGGTGTGTTGTTGTTGTTGTTGTTGTTGTTGGAATTCGTGGTGGCAACCCGCTTAAAAACAAAAAAATAAAAAAAAACCAGACACACACATAAAATTACACAATAGCTGCAAAAAAATAAAAAAAAATAAATAAATAAAAGTGAGTTAAGCAGATGGATTTGCAACGTCTACTTTGGAATTTTAACTTGCGCGAAATTTTCAAAAAAAAAAAAAAAAACATTACGCCTGCCTGTGTAGTATTAGTTCCTCACAATAGCCCTCACTATGGCTACAGCGATACTACTTATAATTCCGATAATCTGCTACACTCGTGACCCATTTGTCAAGCATGGCAAGCTTTAATTAATGCAACATCGCTTATCGCAAGACATAAATGGCTTTCAGCATTTGACGCAGCGCAGCGTCAATATCATACAGCTACCAGCAAATGCTTCAAACTTCCTCGCTGTTTCATTGAATTGTATTTAGATACATTATTATATCTACATACATATATTTCACTTTACCTTTAGTTTTATTTAATTATTTCAACAGTTTATTAACAATATACATCATTTTTCTCTCATTTTCTTGCAGGTAAGCATTAAGCATTGTCTTCATGTGTGACTTTTGATGTTGATTTGATCGAGTGGGTAATAATGATATGCAAAACAATTAATTTGATGCGCGTTAATTATACAATTTTAATTTAGTTAAGTGGCAAACATAATTGATTAAATTGATTAAATAAAAATAATAACTTATGCAATACAATGTAAAAAAAAAAGAAAAAACCTGAGGGAAGAAATAATAATAATAACTTTTGCGCTAGACTTTTGCATGTAGTAATTCTTTTTAATAGAAAATAATGTTGTTTGTTGTAATTGGCACGCGTGAAAAGAATTTCTGGGAAGCACAAAAATAAACATGCACAACAAATCTGAAGTAGTAGCGACGTTTTGATGCTCTTCATAGCAATTCGTCAGCAGTTTTAACTACACAGCTTAGAGTTTCGCTTTGATAACAAATTGAAATTTGTTACAATATTGAGAAATCACTGCCAACTTGAATGAAATTCTTAAATTGAAGTACTGTAAGTTGTATTCAAATAAGTTTAGAACAGACAGACCTTCGAACAGATGGACATGCACACAGACGAATGGAAATGATCCGATTAACTTCTAGCCAAAAGTCTAGTTTAAAACCTTGAATTATAAGCTAACCGAATGATTTTGAAATGTTGCGAAAAATTAGAGAGAAAATCAAATATGTAAAAATAAGCAACAAATTTAGATTAGGTTCTATTAATCGGCGCTAAAATAGTACAGTTTTGAACATGCTGATATGCTCGATTTTAGGATGTTCAATTGTTCGGTATGTGTTTTAACGATTATAACGAAACTAACGGTATAATATGTAGTTATAAGCACATAGGAGACAATCTTCATTGAGAGAGCTCGGTAAAGATATTACGAAAAGATATTAGAAAAATAAAAATTCATAGAAACATTCAAGCTCTGGGCATATACTGCGCGGTATTAACACCGATATACAGAGCTATCGAACGAAAATTCGTGCACGGAACTGAAGAATCACGGGTCCAGCACATAAAATGAAAATACTCAAAATTGTATCAAAATAATTGTGTGTTGAGCGTAAGAATTTTCTCTCACTCATTGCAGCATATGCACTGAACAGAGCATCTTCACATTGCTCTGTTTAGCATTAACAGTTCTCTCCATGATCATTCTGCTTGTTCCTTCTCTGCAGTCTATTTTAGCCCCCAACTTTCATACTGCTAGTTTGGGGTACCACTCCAGTGCTTGGCAGCATATTTAGTTTAGGTCTTCTGCTCCAACCGTACTTAATGAGCGTTCGAAGTTAGTAGACTTCATACAGTTTGATTTTGTTGATTATGTTTGGCTAATAATAAATATTGCATCTTCACAATGGCCAACATTTTGCATATACTACTCTGCCTATGTAGAATACGGCAATGTAAAATCAAATCAAGCTTGAATTTGTTGTCCAGGTCAATTTGAGAGCTAATAATCAATAAAAAAAAAAACACCAAAGATGGCCACGACGAACAATACAATCGGAATCGGTCATGTAATCCCTTGCCATTACTTTCTAGTAAGAATGGAGTTGCAAATCTTCTTTGAGCTGTATTATTAAACATTACTGCGTCGTTCGCTTGCTGCTAAATCTTAATTGGAACCTAAGCTTCTACACCATTTTTGTACGATTTATATAATCTATGAGTGCGTCCAGATAGGATGATTTTCTAACTGATTTCTGATTACCATTTTTCTAGCACAATCAACGCACTTTACGAATGCTTGCCAAATGCGAATGCTATTCAAAATGCTTGCCAAATGCAAATGCTATTCAAAATGTATGGCTTTTCAGGCAAACAATGCAACCACGACATGCAACCCTGTAGTACATAAAACAGCTTTACTTCAACTACAATATATGGGAATTACTCAGTATCTAAAGGAAATAAGTGCTTCTCCACTAATGTTTTATAAATTCAGTTCTAAGCTGAACTTTGATTTTTCTACTGATTGCCATAGAAGCATCGAAACAGTGTTTGGCAGATTGTCAAAAAGAAAATGATCTATTGTACAATACTAATAGTTTACTTTGTCTTTGATTTTTTTTTTTGTTGGAAGCAGCATTACTTTTTAACAGTTGTCACCGTTTAAGCACAAAGGCTATTCAATATCTTATAAATACATTTTTAATTTTCATGGAACACTTTATACTTATTTAATAAGCTGCATAAAGAGCAGCATTTGAATCATCGACATAAAATACGAAACAAAGTATTGCTATGCGACTTGTTTGACTTGTTACAACTAACTCACTTCAAGCCCCCTTCACTACTTTAGCTACAATATACTATACGATAAATAAAGCGCATGCGCAACTATCTACAATACAAATAAAATACTATCTGACGACTCACGCGTTCTATAATTATAGTAGGATAGTAGCGTGTGCTAGACAAATTCAACGACGACGAACGACGACGACGATGAATGTTCTTAGCACCAGGCGAAATCAATTAAAATTTATACTATAGATATACATACTTGTAGATAAATAGCAAATGGCTTATAATATTTAAGTTCAGGCTGATGTTTTAGAGCTGTAGAACTTTGAATTGAATTAAAATATTAAACTGAAAATTGGACTTATGAGTATTAGAAACATAATTTTATGCCATTAGTGTTTAAATATGAATTCGGGCATGTGAACGAAATCCAATTTGGGCACACCTATTTATTTAGATTTTCGAAACAATCTATGTTTAGTCGAAATAGTCGCTTGAATGAAAGATTATGCCAACCGTAAAATGGACCACGATTTTTGATAAATTTGCTAACGTCGTTCTAGCGTAAATCTATTCTTGATAAAATGGCAAACCAAGCTGAGTACAAATGGCCATAGCGTTGCCCGATCTGACTTATTTAAGACAGTTAAATTATGTCGGAAAATGGAGCCTCTGCAAAAACACCCTATACAAACAGTGCCTAACTGTAAGAACATCTAACTAAAGGTGTTTAACATTGTCTATTTATTATTATTTAATAATAGAAATAATGCTAAAATATATATAAACATAAACAGAAAAAAAAAAAACAAAATCCTAAAAGTTTTGCGACACTTGGCAAGTTTGTTGCTTAAGTCTTTTGTGTTTTTTTTTGAACATTTCGCATGCAAAATCTTTGCTTAAATTGCTTATTTTTTTGTACATTTGCATTTTTTTTTTTTACAACATATTTAAACTGAAAAGTTCAAATGCCTGACTGCTTGCTTTTGTGCATATTTTGAGCGTTTATCAACATTATAGTAATTTAGCAGTTAACACTTTGGTTTCTTTTTTTTGCACAATTTCGCATGCGAAACGTCACCAATGCTTAAATTGCTATGAGTATTAATGCTACTGTTGCTGCTGCTGCTGTTAACGACCTTGCCGCAGTCACAGTCGCATTTGAAAACATGAACCGGATTTCAACACTAGAAAAAAAATTCAACAAACAGCCAAGAAACTACAAATTTATGCAGCTAAATGTTTTGTACCATATTTAACATTTTGCTAATATATTTTTATATGCATAAAATCAAATGATTAAAACAAAAAACAACGAAAATATTTGAAATGCCTGACACTTCCGAAGTTCCGTTTAAATAAATTAATTTTCAAATTCAATAAATTCAAACCAAAAAGCCGCGCATTGACCGCATTTGTAAAACTGAAAATTTGCCACACTTTTGCAGACAATTGGCGTACAAATTGCGTCGACACTTGAGTAAAGAAATACAACAACTAAAAAAATTTATAATAATGAATGCGCACGTAATTAAATTAAATATTTACAAAGTCTGCTTGATTATACTCATGTGTATCTTACAATTCAACGTTTCGTTTTGAAATACCCTTTGCACGTTGCGAGAAATGAGTTTTATCAGTTTGTCAATTAGTTTGTTCGTTTCATATTGAAGCAGGCATCAGATATTTTGCAAAATACGTTCTCCTACTTATATATTCTTAACTAACTGTATATAGTACGAGGGGTACTATTTATATTTCGTGAATAGCAAATAATAACAAACATTTTTAAATGAAAATGGCTTTATTGTTTTTCAAAATATTCCCCTTGATGATCAATACACTTGAAACCATTTGTCATAGCAGTTTTCCATTCCTCTTGGCACACCTCCAAAACATGGTTTCTGAATGCTTCAACTGCTTCTTCGGCGCTCATAAATCGTTGACCACGTAGTTTATCTTTGATACTCGGCAAGAAGAAGAAGTAATTGGGTGCCAAATCAGGACTGTACTGAGGATGAGTCATTAATTCGATGTTTTGACTACTCAAAAATGCACTTGTTTGACGAGATGTGTGAGAGCTCGCATTGTCATGATGGAGAATGATTCGTCTTTGGCAGTTGGTTTTACGAAGACTTCCGGCAAACAAATTGACCGTCCTACGTTGCTCAAGCGGAACAGTGGCCACATGACCCATTCGGCCGAAGAAACAGGCGATCATTTGCTTCGCTGTGCTTCTTCCACGAACAATTTTTGATGGATTTGGCTCGTGTGGGTATGCCACACGGTCGATTGCTGTTTTGTTTTCGGCCCATACGCATATATCCATGATTCGACACCTGTCACGATTTTATACACGTCTTTTGAAGCACCACCGTCGAACTTTTTAATCATTTCCTTATACCAATCGACGCGAGCCTTTTTTTTTTGATAATTTATGAGATAACTAATGTGCAAGGATGCCTCTATCTCACGATATGTCACATGACGATTCTGCATTATCAGTTCACGCACTGCAACGATATTTTTGGGCACAACAACCGATTTTGGACGACCTTCACGGAATTCGTCGGCGACCGAACTACGACCACGATTGAATTCACTATACCAGCGATATGCGATAATAGTGAGTGTTAATTCCGTTGCTCTTTACAGATGTACATAATCTCATCCATCTAGTGTCCATTGGCTTTCGTAGCTGGTATATCTCTTTTGTTTTTCTTTTATATGGTGGCGTGGCACTGATCATTTCCAATTTAATCGTATTTTTCCTAGTGATGCTTATATATGTAAATCCATTGCCGAAAATGCAACTACTGAATATTCAACCAGACCACTCAGTCCGCCAATTTTGCTGTCAATTCACATTGTTACTAAAAATCAACTATCTTTTAGTTGCTGGGATATGAAGATTTTGGTTCATCTTACAAATAGAGAGGCGTGGCACTGCCAACATTTTGATTTGACTTTAATTTCACCCATGCTTTTTACATATGTAGCAAATGTAATCCGTCAACGTAAATTGGCTGCTGAGATATATCGATTTAGTTGTCACCCTTAAATGGAGCAGGTGTGGAGTACACATTTTTCCTGTTACCCTTTACATGTGTACCGAATCTCATCCATATGCGTCAGTTGCTGAGATACTCATTTGTTGTTAGTCTTAAATATAGAGTCGTAGATCTGCCAGACACCGATTGGAACCGCTCATATATATATATATATATAATATATATATATATATATATATATATATATATATATATATATATATATATATATATATATATATATATATATATATATATACATATATACATTGAAGTCGCCCACTTTCCATGTCTGTACATTACCTCCAATTTAAAAAACTAATGCGGTGCTTTCCAATTGGTTTTCACAAATAGATAAGCATGTTCCGAAGGAATTTGTAGGTAGAGATATATACAAGTGTAAGAGAAAAAAAAAATTCGTTATACACTATCAGCAACTGTTTGACGCTGATGGATGAAAATTGGTACAAATGTAAAAGACATCGGTTGAGATCCACTGCGGTACCACGCTCCATATATGAGAAATACAAAATGAGTTACAGCTTATCACTTTTTAACGCAGATAGATGAGATTTCGTGGACACCTTGAGAAATAAGATCATTTTTAAAAATTGGTGGTGCCATAAAAGCAAGAAGAGGCATAGCAACGCATGCCATGTACTCTAGCAGTATATAAAGACACGCACGTATGCGATTACAACAATATGTCAAAACTTCAAAGCAACCGATGAAGAACTTAGGAAGACTTAAGATTTTGAACAAATGAACATTTATATTTTTGCTTACATACATAAACTATAGCTATATCCGGCTGTCTGTTCGTCTGTACGTCCGCCTGTCTGTCTAAGTGCTGGTCTGCATTTTATACGCTCAATACGCTGATTTCAATACTAAAGCTTTCATTTAATGCAAGCACATTGTTCTGTTCAGCCCACTATTAAGTATAGTCTCCAATTGGAAGCTTTTGCACGAATTGTTGAGTGAGTCATTGAAAATTGGAACTTCAGAATGGACCACGTCAGTCACAGTTGTCAATATTTAATAGAAATAAACTTTAATAATCTTCCATTATGCAATAATCTTCCATTAATCTTCCATTATGCAAGCAAAATAATAATTTTAACTAATATTAATCCAGACAAAATATACAAAATTGCTCATCCTTGAGATACTAAAGCATATACACAGATCCTTATCAGAGACATGGTCTATACTACAGAAACAATGTGCCCATATTAAGTGTTTTATCTCTATGCCAAAGAAAACTAGCTTTAGACAGCGCTTTCTAACTTAGATTGCATGTTTTTTATGTTCAGTTACATAAACACTTTTTGGTTGGGATATACTCGTATACTCGTACAACTTGATGTTAGTTCATTTGTAGGGTATTAAAGCATTGCTTCCACCGAAATTTATGTATTTTCTGTTTATAAACTTCTGTTTTTTTGTCTGAATATACGAAATATTATTAGACAACAAAAGCGTTGAACTAACTTTAATACCAACTATAAATGTGTTCGAAATGAGTACATGCAATTGAGTACAACAATCAGTAAACAAAAGTCTCAATTTTTGTTTGCCTGTCCGTTTGTCTGTCTGTCTGTCTGTCTGTCTGTCTGTCTATTCCTCTGTAACTATTAAAAATTGCGTTGGCACAGTCGCAAGACATTTTATAATACTTTATTACGCTGCGCTGCAAACAAATCAAACAAAAATGAGAATTGCAATCCTATATAAAAACAAACATATAAATATTTATTTGCACTGAAAACGAAAGTATTACACACTACTTTAGTTGGTTTGTTATCGTTTTTTGCGCTATTACCAAATCGCTGCACATCTGCTTTTGTTTTCTATCGATTTTCTTATACGATATACCTATATAGTGCCTACTTATGTATGTCAAAAACTTTTGCTTTCATTTTGAATGCAAACCACAAATTGTGTCACGCACGCGGTTGCCATAGAAAATACAATCGTGATATTATTGCATATAGTAGATGCAATAGTACTATATATACCGACAAATATAACCACACACGGCGTATACGTAGTTTTTTTTCTTATGAAATGTACGTTTAATAAGCAAATTTCAATATAATACTTATCAAGTTTATTCGAAACTGACTAATATAAATAGTTGTAGTTGGCTATAGCGCTTAGTTGCCTTGACTAAAGCTGATAACACGTAATTGTATAATTAGCACATGAATGTAACTACGAGTTTATATCGGATTTAAAGGCAATATAATACTCGTAATGATTTTATCCGAGAAATTTAATGAGACAACTGTTTATAAATTTTATTGACTAATCACATTAAATTCACTTTTAAAAATACCCAAAGAGATGCTTATATGGACAGTAGTTTATCTTGATTAATAGAAGTATAGAATAGATTAAGAAATTAGTTAAAATCGGCTTTTAATTCACAAAGTAATTTGTCATTTAAGTTCAGTGTGCAACTCTGTACTGCTTTATGCAGCAGAGTGGAGTTTACTACCGAAGTATGGAACTGGCTTCGAATTGCATGTTTATTCAATGATTATTCTCTACGTATTTCCGGATTTTTCTTTGTTTTCTAGCAGCCTGCACGGAGAGGATATAAACACATTGCCGTCAGTGCGCATAGTTATATCGTTTTGGAGCATTTCATTCAATTAGCATTTAATAACTTAGTAAATTTTATACTGATTTTAGACTTCTCAACGTTTCTTACACCATTGAGCACCATTTAGTGCAAATTATTGTTCAGCATAAAATTCTTTGGCATAATGCGAGAGCAGTTTGATAAGTTTGCGAATTTCTAATATTTCTGTATTGATACCCTCAAGGTAGTTCCTTAAGTAACCAAACTGCATAATTAAGTTTTCATATTAAGCTGCAAAAACAGTTCATAAACAGATACTTTACAAATGATTTACTTTAGTAGCGCGTATTTGCCAGCACATACTTCCTTTAACTGAATCATATAATTTAGCTTTTAGCTTTTGAAAATCCCAAATCAATAATATCTTAATCACAGCATTTAACGTCACAAAGTTCAACGTTAAACGAGGCATTTACTTGTTAATGTCGAATTTTACAGCACACTTAATAAAATATATAAATATGTCATGAAATATTTGCATTGACGTGTGTGACTCATAAACAAGGTGTTTTTATTAATTTGTTTTAAAACGAGTATTTTAATATTTTCAAAGAAAAATAAAAAACAAAAAAAAAAAAAAACATATGCAAAACAACTCGTGAAATGCAGTGAAGCACATTTTGAATGGCATTTTTATGCATAATAAGAACTTCTTATGAAAAGTGAAGTCAGTATTTATGGTGAATTTTTTAGAGGCTGCAGAGATTCCAGTTTTAATTTCAACTACACTTGGAAAAAATGTTCTGATAGTACACTTAAATTAAACACGCTTGACTTCAGACTTGATAAGTTGCTCCTTCAGAACGCTGTCACTTCAGCAATAAATTTCTCATGTCTCTAAGTTGACCTTCTCTTTGAACACGCTACATCAACGACTTTACAGCTTAAATTAATCTTGTAATAAAAAATTAGCTTAAGCTTCAATAAATTCAATGCGTGCCACAGCATACAAAAGCGTACGGCGGCTATTTATGGACTACAAAAGTTAAACCGGAAATTTTCACAGCTAAAATACTTATAAAATTACTTGAAAACTTCAACTGAAAACCAAAATACAAAAACCAAACCAAATCAAAAAATATGTAATTAAAATTCGATTTGAAGTACAGACAGACAGACGGACAGACAGACATACAGACGGACAAACAAAACAAGAAATTCAACCTTGAATGCTTTGGTTGCGCCATAAAAATGTACTCGAATTGAGACGAACAAAAAAAAAAAAAGAATATTAAATATTTTTGTTTTAGCTGCACTTAAATTTCGACTAAAAACAAATTAAATTGACTTAAATAAAATATTTGTTTGCAAAGTGTTTGAATAAGTTTAGCACAGAGTAGCAAATTTGTTCTTGCTGCGTAATTTCCGCTGCGATTGACGTCAGGGTTAAAGCAGTTCTACAGTGTGTCTCAAAAGAAAGTTCACATTTAAAAAATCGATAAAAAAAGTGAGTAGTTTATTGAAAAAATGTTTATTAAATATTAAAATACACACTTTCTGAATTTATTTCTTAAAAATGATATTGTCCAAATGTAAACCGTTGCGTTCACGGCATTCATTCAATCGAGCACTAAAATTTCCTATGTCGGCTCGGCAGGTATTCTCCGTGTTGGCTGCCATTTCGTGACGGATATTTCCTTTTAATTGTGCCAGGGAAGTCGGTTTGTTGCCGTAAACTTTAGATTTGACGTAACTCCACAGGGAAAAGTCCATAGGGGTTAAATCGGGACTTCGTGGAGGCCAACTTATGTCACCTCTCCTGGAGATCAATTTGCCAGGAAAACTTTCATGAACTCGTGGTAGAGAACTGTTGGACGTGTGCGAAGTTGCTCCATCCTGCTGGAACCATTTTCTTTGATTATAACCATCCATATGGGCCGACATCGCAGCCCATACGGTCACTTTAGGCGAATGTAGGGGTTTCTGATGTTTGTGTTTTGGATTGGTTGCACTCAAGTTGCGGCAATTTTGCTTGTATACATGTCCATTAAGATGGAAAAGAGCTTCATCCGAATACAAGATGTTGGTAAACGTTAGAAAGCGCTCAATCATCTTGCACCAACTGAATTTTGTAGGGGTGCAGCTTTAAATCTTTGTGAAAAATACGGAACAATCATGATCTATGCACGTTTAAAGCAACAGCACGTTTCCGAATCGAAAGGTCCGGGTTGTCACGAACAGACTGAGTAACACTGTCTACGTTTTCGAACGTTCTCGAAGACCTTCTACTCCCGGATTTTGATTTTTCCAGCGTTAAACTGGTCTCTTCAAACATCTCGACCCATTTTCCAATGAGTCGAGGGCTTGGCGCATCATTTAAATGACGAACATGTCGAATACTGCACAATTTTCTACGCGCTACAGCTGCTCCATTACCGTTTTTGTAAAACTCACGTACGCACAACGCACGGTTCGCTACCGAGAAATGCTCCATAGCGACTATATTGCCAAAAGCTAGGCTACCGATTGGCATACCCCCCGCAATCAGCAAATCAAATGTGAACTTTCTTTTGAGACACCCAGTACAAAATTATTTTTGTTCTGTGTAAAATAATTTAGTAAGATAGAAACGTTCTCTTCATTTTTTATTCGATCTTGATCAGCTTACCTTCTTACTTACTTACTGCTTGCAACGTGAACTTTCCCCAGCTCTACCTCAGCCAATTTTCATTCGATTGAAGAAGAGATGCACACCGTTGGACGCACAATTTAATCACCTTACTAACTTTACTATATCATTTATTGCGTTCGGATTTGTCTGGTCAGTCTGTTCTCCCATTTAAATAAAATCATAAATCAGCGCACCCAATTTACACTTAAAAAATGAATAGAATGTTTTTCACCTTTTGCTGTAAACTAATGTAAAAGTAAAAATACTTTTCGCAATTTCCAAGAAATGTAGATGTGATCAAAATGTAATGTACGGCAAAAAAATTTAAGGGAACTTCAGGGACCCAAGTTCAGGGAATTTCAGAAACATATTATAGAGCAGCAGAAATAAAACACCCAATATATTACTTGGAGACAGATTTTTTTTTGATTTTAATTAAGCAAGTTTCTCGCCTAAATCTTTTGCTACACCACTTAAAGCCAAGCAAGCTCCTATGTTGCAAGCTACAAAAAATGCAGCATAATTTGCAGTTTATTCAATGCATTCAAGCATGCAAAATAAATTCACGTAAAGAATTGATAAGCAGCAAAAAGCATCATCAGAATAAACATTGAAGGTACGCGAAATAATGTCAATGCAATTCAAAAGAACTCTTTGCCCAGTGGGGCTGCTGTTTGTACATACATAAGTAGTACCCACCTATTCAAATATATAATTTGCTTAAATGAAAAGGGTTATCATCAATTGCAAAATCGATAATTGCTAAGCACATAATTAGTAATGACATAATGAGCGTACGTACACGCTCCGTGTTGTGCATGAAGTCGTTTCGATTTAAGCTGAATTGAGTTAAGCTGAGTTAAGCTGAGTTGAGTTGAGTCAATTGGGTATTGCCAATTGGCTGTTTATTGTTTGCTTATTAAGCGGATAAGCAAACCGAATCGCAACCAAACTGATTGAAATGAAATACGGCGCTTCGCATCCGGTTTGATTGTTCACAATTGGCGTTTGCTGAGATTTAGATACAAGTTTCATTACGTTTTGCATGACGACATGGAGACTCAGGTCGCTCTATTCATTTAAATTGGTGTGAACAAATTTGCTTCGAATTAGACAACAAATCATATGAAAATTCCTAGTGTATAGATTTATGAATGAAAAATACCCACTGCAATTTAGTAAATAAACAAAAATCAAACTGGTTTTTTTCTTATATTTCGATAAATTTTTCTACACAGAAAAAAATAAAAACAAATTTAGTCGTAAATCTAACTGAAAAAAGCGGTTTCGAATATCTTCACATCATAAAAATAGTAAAATAAATCAAGCACAATATCACTTAAATGCAGAAAAAATATGTTGCACTAAAATTCCTTGTAGAAATACCATTTAAAATGAAGATACTGCATTATAAAATACAGCATTTTCACATAACTTCTTAAGAAATATTTAAGGTATTCATACCCAGTCGATTAAGAGCTTTGTTGATGAGAAATAATGGGAATAAATGGAGTGTGAAAATGTAAGCCAACACATCGATCTCTATCCATGTATACAAATTTTCTATGAGAAAATTATTTTGAAGTGTTTTGAAATGAAACACTTACAATATACCTAAAACAAAAATCGACAATCGATCAGTTTGGTATTTATTAGGGCGGAACAATGGAATTGGAACTAAAGCCATAGTCAAACGTTCCAAGTTTATCATGTTTTCAAACGAATCTTTAAGAAATTTGTAAAAGTTTTTTCCTGTGTAATATAAAGAACTATTAATTAAATTGAATTTTTCTTCTTTGCTTCATTTTTCAGGTGCCTAACCAGCTCCACACTTGCGCTCCGTATACCTGACGATCTCGAAGCGAGCGCTATTAATGCGCTACGCTCGGAACGATCACGTTCGCTGACACCCTGCGATGAGGCTGCCACTGCTGGCAGTGCTGCCGATACTGCCGGCGAATATGATGTCTGCCCACCGAGTAAATATCGCCAAGCAACCGCTGAGTGCAACAATGTCTCACATCGTAAGTGGGGCGCACGTGGTGATGTCTTCTTGCGTTTGCTGAAGGCCAATTATGCTGATGACGTCAGTCAGCCACGTACGTCACGCGGCACGCATGCATTGCCCGATGCGGAATTTGTCATTGAACAACTGCAGAAACATGTCGATCCGACCTTGCGTCATCCGCATATAACCGCCATGTTGCCCGCTTGGGGTCAATTGCTCGCTAACGATCTCTATGAAGTGGCACAGTTGCCCATCAACAGCAAATGTTGCCAATCGGCAGCGGGTGTCAAGGATCCGAATGAGTTGCAACAGTGTTTTGTGCGTGCTGGTAAAGATTGCAAGGAGTATAAACGCTCGGCGCCAGGTTTCGATGCGGAGACATGCAATAAACGTAAGTCGGCACCGAAATTAAACCAAAAATAAATACAAAAAAAATCTCATCAACTATTTAAAATCTACAGATGAACGTGAGCAAATGAATATCGCTTCCTCCTATATTGATGCATCCGGTTTGTATGGCAGCACGAAGCATGACTTCGATCAGCTGCGTACTTACATAAGCGGCGGTGTGAGAGCTGAATCCTGCAAGAATTGTCAAATTGCTGGCGCTTCAGGTGCACTGCATCGTGCTTTGTTGCAACAGCACAACATCATTGGTGAACAGCTGTCGCACATCAATGCTGAGTGGTCGGAGGAGGATGTTTTCCTAGAGGCTAGACGCATTATAACTGCTACAATACAACACATTACCTACAATGAATTCTTGCCATTGGTGCTGGGCCAAGAGACAACAGCCAAAGAGGGCTTAAGGTGAGCTAGTTCGCACATTTTACATTTTAAAACCTGCAATAATCATCTAAAATTTTACAGACTGACTGCTGAGAAACACTCTACCAACTATTCGAGTACCATACGCGGTGGCATCTATAATGAGTTTGCCACCAGCGCTATGCCTGCCTTCTGGAGCATGTATCCACCTGAGATGGTAGCTTAAAACTTTAATAGCAACTATAAGCTAAAACTATAATAACTCTGCCTGATTTTATAGATCTCCAAATCCTCGGTTGCATCTGAACTGCTCTCGGTTGCAGCCTTACAAAAATCGCTCATACCCAGTCAAGTCAATGCCGATGGCTGGAGTGAACTTGCGCTCGCTGTGCATCGTGGACGTGATCATGGTATACCATCTTATGCGCATGCTTTGGATTTGTGTGCAAAACGCTTTCCCGAAAGCGATATTGCTAATGTAACCTTCGAACTGCTCTCAAGTAACTCAAATATTCCCGAGGAACATATTACCAGTCTGAAGGATATCTATCAGTAAGCTTTTATACCTAAAAATAAAAAATTTCTTCAATTTATTGAACTTTCCCCATTTGCTCTTATTAGAAACGCTGAGGATATTGATTTGCTTGTCGGCGCTTTGCTTGAAGATCCTGCCGTTGGCGCACTGTTTGGACCCACCATCTCCTGCATCTTAACGCTGCAATTTGAACAGCTGAAGAAAACTGATCGCTTCTGGTATGAGAATGAAATACCACCATCTTCTTTCACGCTGGATCAGCTGAAGAGCATACGTCATACTACGCTATCTGGACTGCTTTGTGCCTCTAAACAAATTGAATCTGCGCAATCGAAGGCCTTCATTAGAGAGGATAACTACTTGTAAGTTTGATTCTTATCTAATGCGCTACAATTTTACTAACTCCATTTCTATTTACAACAGAAACTCTTTGCTGAACTGCGAACAGTTGCCCAAATTCGATCTGCGCCCTTGGCAGTTGCATCCCAATGATGAAGTTGATATTGAACATATTGAGGTGGAACCTGAAACTAAAGAAGCCATACGTGAACTGAATCCCGAGCTGATTGAAGCTGCTGTGGAACGCGCTAAGCAGGCATTGGAGGAGCGCAAACGTTTCGAATACGATGTCTGGCAATCGCGTAAGTAATTGGAATCATTTGTGCCTCTATTTTCATAAATTTTTAATGCCTCTTTCTGCTATTTCCTATTGCTCACAGAGGGTGGCATCAGCGCCAAATCACCTGATGGTGTCGCTGCTTCCTTCAGCAAGGCTAACAAAGCTGCACTTAACTTGGCCAATACTTCGCTCATCTTTGAATTGACCTCAAATGAAATTGTCAAGTCATTGAACACCATCAGTCGCCGCAAGCGTCAAATCTTTGATCCGAATACGAATGCCTTCAATCGCAATGAGCTCACCGAGACACTGCAGACAGTTGATATCTCTTCGTTGATCGGTGGCGTACAACAGAAAGCTGAAGGTTGTCCCGAGCCAACACAGCAGTGTGATGCCAGCAGCCCCTTCCGTACATATTCGGGTCGCTGCAATAACTTGCGTAATCCCAACTGGGGCAAATCGTTGACCACATTCTCACGTCTATTGCCTGCACAGTATGACGATGGCATCTCGAAGCCCCGTATTGTAGGCGTCACTGGCGCAACACTGCCAAATCCGCGTACCATTTCGACCACAATACATCCGGATATCTCGAATTTGCACACACGCTACTCACTTATGGTCATGCAGTTTGCGCAATTCTTGGATCACGATCTGACCTTGACGCCCATACACAAGGGTTTCCACGAGTCCATACCCAGTTGCAGACGTTGCGATTCACGTCAGACTGTACATCCCGAGTGTAATCCATTCCCGGTGCCAGCAGGTGATTTCTACTATCCCGAAGTAAATGTTACCAGCGGTGAACGTTTGTGTTTCCCATCGATGAGATCGTTGCCGGGCCAGCAGTCGCTTGGACCACGTGATCAGGTCAATCAGAATACGCATTTCCTCGATGCTTCCATGGTCTACGGTGAGAATGTTTGCGTTGCCACTAAGTTGCGTGGTTTCTCCGGACGCATGAACAGCACTGTGCATCCGATACGCGGCAAGGAACTGTTGCCACAGAGTGCTACACATCCTGAATGCAAATCGCCAAGTGGTCTGTGCTTTATTGGTGGTGATGATCGCGCTTCCGAACAGCCCGGTTTGACTGCCATACACACCACCTTCATACGTGAACATAATCGTATTGTTGAGGGTCTGCGTGGTGTCAATCCACACTGGAATGGCGAACAATTGTATCATCATGCGAAACGAATTGTCAGCGCCGGTGTGCAACACATTGCGTTCAATGAATTTCTGCCACGTATACTCAGCTGGAATGCCGTCAATCTGTATGGCTTGAAACTGCTGCCACAAGGCTACTACAAGGACTATAATCCATCTTGCAGTCCGATTGTCTTCAATGAATTTGCTGCTGCTGCCTTCCGTATTGGTCACTCACTGTTGCGTCCGCATATACCACGTCTGAGCATACAGCATCAGCCCGTCGATCCACCCCTACTGTTGCGTGATGGTTTCTTCAAGATGGATGTGCTGTTGCAGCCGGGCATTATCGATGAGATCAATCGTGGTCTTGTAGCAACACCTATGGAAACACTGGATCAATTTATTACTGGTGAAGTAACCAATCATTTGTTCGAAGATCGTAAGATTCCATTCTCTGGCATTGATTTGATTGCATTGAATATACAGCGTGGTAAGTTGGCATATGCGTATTAAAGCTAAAGTTGTTACAGCTTTTAACTCTCCTGATAGCACGTGATCATGGCATACCCTCGTACAACAATTACCGCGCACTCTGCAATTTGAAACGCGCCAGCACCTGGAGCGATCTGAGTCGCGAAATTCCCACCGAAGTTATTGCACGTTTCCAGAAGACTTATGCTTCCGTTGATGATATCGATCTCTTCCCTGGCGCTATGACAGAACGTCCACTACAGGGTGGTCTCGTGGGACCCACGCTCGCTTGCATCATTGGCATACAGTTCCGTCAGCTGCGTAAATGTGATCGTTTCTGGTATGAGAATGCTAATCCTGAGGTTAAATTTACCGAAGCTCAGCTGGCTGAGATACGTAAGATTACTTTGGCCAAATTCACTTGCGAGAATCTGGAAGTACCTGGCGATATGCAGCGTGCTGCTTTCGATTTGCCCAGCAACTTCTTGTAAGTAGTAATAATTTTTGTATGCTTTAAAGTGTCTTCCCTAATGTGTTGTATTTGAATTGCTTCTATAGAAATCCACGTGTGCCCTGTCAATCTATGCCACAAATTGATCTGAATGCTTGGCGTGAGAATGTACAAGGCTGCGCCATTGGCAATAGACAAGTGCGCGTCGGTGAATCTGCCTTCCCATCACCCTGTACCAGCTGCGTTTGTACCAGTGAAGGCGTAAGTATTTGAAATATGCTAAAAATTACTTTAAATACTAATTTCATCTTTCCACTTCAGGCTCAATGCGCTTCGCTACGCATTACCGATTGTGGTCAGCTCATACGTCAATGGCCCAAGGAAGCTATACTGCGCGATGAGGTTTGCAATTCACAGTGCGGCATCTATTTGACCGGACAATCACGCTCATTCAATACACAACAACGCACTGGACAGGCGCCATCACGCGTTACACGTTCTCGCAATCAGAATCTCTTCAAATTCCCTGATCTAACGCCTTTCATTGCAGCGTTGTAAATTATATCCAGCTGCGTTTACAACAGTTTACAAATTTCTATTTGCTCTAATCTGTAAATAATCATATTAATCACAAGAATTTTATTTCGTGCTCTCGTTTTCAATGCACTTTTTCTACAACAAAAATTTCTTTTGTTTTTTTCGTTTATTTGTTTGCAAATTTAAAGACTTTAATTTCTTATATACAAAAATATGTTAAAATTACACACTACAATACATGAACTTATAACATAGGCAACATATCATTACAAAAAAACAAAAAAAAAAACAAAAAACAAAAAAGAATGAAAGGAAAACAGGAAAACAGGAATTGCAAAACATTATAAGGCAAAATTATTTTATTTAAGCTGCCAGTAGGAAGTTTAAACGAAATCTATTTGCTGAGTACTAAAAACAGTGCTCAGTAAACTGAGCAAGAATCTAATTGAGGTTCCATACAAAATCTTATACTAAATAAATATATTGTAATTAAAGTTTTATGTACCTACCTATTTCAATTAGTATGAAATAAAACGTAAAATTTATTTTATTATTAATTTTTACAAATATGAATAAATTGTCTAAACAAAATAATACAATAATTTTTTATTAAATTAAAATCAAAGATTTATTTGAATGAACCGCAATTCAGTTGTGCCCGACATTTTACTAAACTGTAACGATTAAGTTCTGGAGTTGGACCAAGAGATGTTCGAAATTTTTTCTTTCAAATTTTGCTTGGGTGCTGTGGATCGTTAAAAAATAAGTCTCAGAGGCATTTTATGTTTTGTACTCAGGAAACTTAGTTGTTGGTTGTAAAATTTTACCATCAGCATTCTAAAAAAGGGCGGTTGTAGAGCAACCTAAGTAAGTAAGTAAGTAAGTAAGCTATTAAAACTAAATATGAATTATGTAAAAATGTTAAACATCACCATGTTTAACATTTTTACATAATTCATATTTAGTTTTAATAGCTTACTTACTTACTTACTTAGGTTGCTCTACAACCGTCTATCGATCAAGGCCGCACGTAGGAAAGCGCACCATTCGGTGTAGTTTAGTGCGCGTCCGCCGACAGTTGCTGGCAATCCGGAGCTTCTTCAGGTCATCATAGACCAGATCTGGCCATCTTAAGCTCGGACGTTCTCTCTGACGCCGTCCACCAATCAAGTTCAGGTTTCCGTCGTAAATCTTTAGAGCTGGAGCTTCGGGGTTCATCCGGATGAGGTGACCAGCCCAGTGCAGCCGCTGGAACTTAATGTACTGGACTATGTCAACCTCTTCATACAGTTCATACAGCTCGTACAGCTCGTGGTTCATACTGGTCCTAAACTCGACGCTAACTCTAGGGGGACCAAAAATCCTACGAAGAATCTTTCTCTCGAATACTCATATACGTTGATGTCAGGGTCCTTGCTTTTGCACCATACAGCAGGACCGGGATTATCACTGTCTTATAGATTTTTCTCTTAGTAGTTCAAGAGATGGCTCTACTTCTAATTTGCTTGCTGAGCCCAAAGTAGCAGCGATTAGCAAGCAAGCGTGATTCTTCGTCTGATCTCTCGACTAACGTTGTTGTCGCTGGTAATTTCTGTTCCCAGATAGATGAAGTTTTCTACAACATTGAAGTTGAAATTCTCCATACTCACAGACCGTCCAAGGCTTCGTCTTGTCCTCGTTCACCGCTAGGCCCATGAGACGTGACTGTTTCTCAACCTTCGAGAACACCCTGCTGACTCGTTGTTCGTTGGTGCCGATGAAGTCTACATCATCAGCATATGCAAGTGGCATTACTTCCTTATGGAAGATCGTGCCCGACCGTTCTACCGTTCTAGGTATGGGCATTGGCGTAGAATGTTCTCCATCAGGAAATTAAAAAAGTCGCACGATAAAGCATCACTCTGCCTGAAACCTGTCTTGGTATCAAAGGGTTCGGAGAGGTTCTTTCCTATTCTGACAACGCTTTGGGTGTGTGCGTCATCATGAACGGGATACCAAGTTCCGATAGGACGTTGAAGAACTTTGTTCTTAACGGCTTGTCGAAAGCGGGCTTATGATCAACAAATAGGTGGTGCGTGTCTTTATTGTACTCATGGGTCTTTTCCAAGATTTGGCGCAAAGTGAAAATTTGGTCACTGGTCACCTCTCACCTCTTTGGTCTGAAGCCACATTTATACTGCATATCAGTGCATTCGCGTATGCCTCCGGCCGTTTACACAGTACGCGGGACTGAACTTTGCATCCTATTGAAGGGAGACTTATTCGCCGGTAATTCGCGCAGACAGCGGGGGTCTCCTTTCTTGAGGATCGGACAAAGAACACTGAGATTCGAATCGTTGGGCATGCATTTATCGGACCATATTTTGCATAAGAGTTTGTGCATACGCCTTACCAACTCTTCGTCACCGGTCTTGAATAACTCAGCTGTTAGCTCATCGGATCCTGTTGCTTTGTTATTTTTCAGATTTTTAATTACTGAGTCGACCTCGTTATAATCCGGTGGCTCTACCATCAATTGGTGGTTCTATGTACGCTTCTCTATCGGCGGTATTATTCTCTTCATCGCCTCCAAGAAGTACCCATGGTACCCATTCGTACACAGCTCGTTCCCATCGTTCAAGCACGGTTCATTATTTTTTGAGAAATCATATACACCGACCTCAAAAATAAAGTTTTGAGAAAAACGCAATTGATGATTTCAGTTGAAATAACAAGGATACATTTTTTTTTTAACTTAGAATTGTCGATTCCAGCTTCATAAAGCAAAGAACCTGCTGCAGCTGCAATATCCAGGGCATAATTTGGCTCTTGCATATGACGAATATTTAAAACGAGTTGTCCTAAGAAAGTGAGAGAAGAGAGCGAGCGAGAAAGACAGTCAGACAGAGACAGCTAAGTACCTCAATATACCTGCGTCGCACCGGGACCGTCTTGGACTTTTACTCTAATTGTCTTAAAACTTTGGAAGAATATTCTAGAGGTATTGTACTATTTATTAACACAATAAAAAATTAAATCTAGTTTTTAAAATTTTCAAACCCATTTATACCCTTAACAACAACGGAAAAATCTGAAAAGTTGCGTGATCAACGATTTACATCGCCTGAAGAAGCGAATGAGACTTACAAATTGCATATTTTGCACGAAAATCTTCAGAGTAGAAATATGCAATTGCCAATATTCGTGCAAAATATGCAATTTGTAAGTCTCATTCGCTTCTTCAGGCGATGTAAATCGTTGATCACGCAACTTTTCTTATCTTTGAACTGCGTCAATAAGATGAAGTCATTGAGTGCCAAATCAGTGCTGTACGACGCGCACCCGTTCAACTTAATCTTTCTCTCCTCTAAAAAAAAAATGCTAACGTGAGAGCTGGCATTGTCATGTTGCAACGTGATGCAACGTGACGTTCTGCATTGTTTTTCCTTCGTTCTTTTAAGACTTCTGGCATACAATTAATATACTATTGTGGCATACAATTAATTAGTTGTGTACAAAGTAGAATTAACCTTTCTTTCGGTTCTGTAATGCTATTGAAGTCACATGTATCCTATTTGCCTATTTGCTTTGCAACGCTCTGAGAATGCGTAACTTTCGTTGGCTTACGCTCGTCTTGGAAGCTCAAACATAGTGGGATAACTTTTTCTTTCCGGCTCATACACGTACATCCCCAAGGCCCGTCAGCTGCCACGATGTGTTTAACACTCTCTCAGTTCTCACGAGTCGCTTTTAATTTTTGACATCATTGCAATTTTGTGACATCCAAAGCGCAAATAGCGGCATTAAATCTAAGTGTTGAGATAATATTGCATGTACGGTGGGAGCGTAAATGAATAGGCATTTTTCAATCTAACGCTATATTATGACATGATATTAGTTATCAGTTCATTGTCAGAATGTGCAAAACGCCTGAATATGTCAAAATTAGCTGATCAGCTGAGCAATCTAAACGTAGGCTGTAAACAGTAAAAAATCAGCTATTAAAGTATGCAAAAAATCGACTATAAATTAAATATAGCATACTTTTCAGCTGGCCTGCTGTTCAACAGCTGCCCAGTCTCAAGCAAACAAAGAACCAGGGCTGCACAAAACGCTTCGAAATGTTTGCTTGGAACAAGCTGTACTTACATAATTCAATGCAATTTAAATATGTAGAAATTTTAGTACTGTTTACTCTTTTATTAAGTGAAACAACGCGAACAACGTTTAATTTCAAAAATAAATAATAAACTTTTACATTTTATGTATTTGCAGTATATTACTTATATCGGTTTAATCAACACATTTTCTTTTTTTTTTGTTGTTGTTGCTTTATTTTAATATTTCTTTTTTCTTTTTTGTTCTCGAATAAATAACAAAACTCACATTAAAGACAACTACTTTAGAAAACGTTAAATGTGACATTTAATTAAACAAATATGCATTTATATATCTAATCGTATGTGTATATATACGCTACATGTCTGTGCCTACAGCTCAGCTGTTTTTTTGTTTTGTTTTGTTTTGTTTTAAAAATATAAACAATTCGACAGATATAAATTAAACGCTTTATGTATTAGATACAAAAAGCTATTTTGTTTTTTTTTTTTTATAAAATTGTTTTGCATATTTAATTTTCCATTAGCATTTTGTCTTATATGTAATTGCAAGTTTGGATTTTTGAATTTTTGTTTTGCTTTTTTAGAGAATTTTAGTTTATCGATATAATATTTTGCGTATAAATTAAATATATAAATTAATTTAATTGTGTATTTAGTTTATTTAAATTCGAAGGTATATGTGTGTGCAGAAAAAAAAAATAATTTCTATATGTATTTTTTTTCTTCTTCTATGCAGTTCTAATATAATACTACGTTTATACGTGCGACTTATTTGCAAATAAACATATGGTAAAGAGTAAGTTTTGCGATTTTAACGCCGAATTAAACACAAAACCAATTACTGTTTAGTGTAACTAAGCGTTTATGTGTTTAAATTTATGTTTTACAAAATATTTATTTACAAATAAGTTGTGCGTATAAACGTAGTAATAATTATATACAATAAATTTTGCTTTAGTTATGTAATATGCTTAGAACATAAATCACTAAATCTTTACTGCGGCTTTAGGTTTTGTATCTTTTATTTTTAGTTTTAGATTAGTTATAGTTGTACTACAAGCTAAAACACGCTTTTTATAACACGCTCGCACGTTTCATTTTATTCAGTTTATTCAGTTATCTTGTTTTTGTTTTTTTTTAGTTTAGTTTAGTTTAGTTAGACTTTTGGTACCCCGTTTGCAACAATTACTACTCATATTTATAGTTACTACTACGTTAAACATAAATTTATATATTAAGTTTACTAATAATATAAGACGTAGGTTCTGTACTGAAAATACTTTTCATATTAAGTTTAGTGCTATTATAAAGCACTCATATTATTATTATTATTAATTTCATTTTCTGCTTCTTCTTTGTTTTGGTACATTCTGAGCTTAGAGAACTAACTACTACAGCATATTTGAATTTGACTTCTTTACATATTGAACTTAGTAACAATAATATTTCTATTAATTTTTAAACTTTTAGAACGCAAAACTACAGTGTTACAATTACAAATAGTACAGCTACATTGAAGTTATTACTACTAAATAGTTTAGCTCTGTGTGTGTGCATTTATGTAGTTGTGTAGGAATCTTTGCTACACATATATATATATATATATATATATATATATATATATATATATATATATATATATATATATATATATATATATATATATATATATATATATATATATGTATCGTATATATCGTATATTGAAGTTACCACAACAAATAACGCTTTTTGAGCGCACTGTAGTATTAAACTATGGTATGTGTTTAACTATATTTAACTATTTAAATGTATGGTATGGGTTGTATATACAAGTCGCATGTGTGTATTTGTCGAGCGAGCAGTTTGTCACAGCTCACTTCTCTGCTACGGTTGCCGTTTGCGTTGTGGTTTCCGAGTGACGACGCGTTAATATATGCCCGGGCATATTATAGTTGAAATGTCCATTGGGTGGCTGAAAACCAATGCCATTGGTAACCGCAGTAAACGGCAGCCCATCGAGATTACCGAATTTACCAACTATTTTTGGTATTTTATCACTTTCCAGTGTGCTGTTCGTCAGGCTTATCAGTCCGCTGCCGCCAATGCTGGCGCTACCAATACCGCCACCAGCACCAGCACCAGCACCAGTGCCGGTATGCGCCGTTTGCTGCTGATTCTGATTCTGATTCTGTTTCTGATGGTGATGATTATGATGTTGATGATGATGATGATGATGGTGTTGATGCTGATGTATATGATTGTGTCCATGATGATGTTGATGATTACTATTGCTGCTATATTGATTATGATGCTGTCCACAGTTGGCCATCGTTGGTGTACTCTTACTGTGCGCATTACAGCGTCCATTCGGCAGCTGTGTATGTTCCAATTCATTGGCACCCTTCAGCGAGGATGTCTTGCGTACATGCTGACTGCGCGCATATTCACAATTCTTGCATTGAGCACGCATTTTAGGTGCCGCACTTTTACGATTCAAAGCATTCAGATTCTCTGCAATTATTTTTGCTTGCTGTGTTGTCTTCGTCGGTGAGGTTGGTGTGCTGTCATCTTCACCTGTCGGTGGTGGTGTTGATAGACGACTTGAGTCGGTTGAGCTGCTGCTGAAGCAGCCATTTGAATGATAGGCTTCAATTTCAGAATCATCATCATCGGCTTCAATGCCATGATCTTCGTTTGTTGTATCATGTCCTTCCTCATTTATAGACTGCACATCGTCCTCATCATCTTCTTGCTGCTGCTGCTGCTGCTGCTGCTGCTGCTGTTCGACATCTTCATCCTCGGTATTTTGCGCTGTATCTGTAGCGCTATCCACTTTGCCATTAACTAATTTATTAGAGTTGTTGTTGCCATTTGCTATAATAAGATTTTCAGTGCTTGTTTGCTTGTGCTCATCTTGCTTAGCTTCGTCATCATCGCTATTAGCTAAATCAATCCAATGTACACGATTATCACGTACGCCCTCAACTAGCGGCTCCAATTTATCCGAGAGTGTAGCGAAGGCCTGGAAATTTGCAAGAAGCAACTTTCATTAATAATACTTTTAATTAAAATCAGCGCAAAGTAAATTTACCTCATAGATGGGCATGCATATGGAGTCTATAAAATTCACTTGCATCATGGGCAGCTCATCCTCTTTCTCGCGATTCATGATATCCTGTAAATCAAGTAGATTAAATATAACTAATAAATAAATTTTAAGCATATTGAGCTATAACTGCCAAAAGGATGTAAGCGACAATATCTCATCATTTAAATTGCTATAAAAAGTTGAAAATCGCAAATTTTGTCGCTTACACCTTTTTGGCGCTTATAGCTCAATGTAAACTTCAAAAAACTCAAACTTACAATCGGCGTTATATTCAGTTCCTGCTTCTCCATATCACCCTGTTCAAAGAATTCCGAACTAACCAAATCAGCAACACGTTTTTCAATTTCCCACGGCTTTGTTATGGCCGACAGATCACAGACAGTCATGCTCATGGCACGCAATAGCGCACGTGGCTCTTCACCAATCCAATAATTCATAGGCTGCTTAACACTATCCAAAAATGGACCACGTTTTCTATAATAAAAGCAGTTCAATTTAAACATTTATACTATAATAATCTAAAGTTATTCAGAGACATACCTAAAATAGACTGCCAAATCAGTCGATAGTATTGCATCCTCCAATACACGTATGACGCGACAATAATCATCTGATGATAGATTCGCCAATATTTGATTACCAGGACTATTGAGTATCATTAGACATTGATCGAAATGATGATGCTCCATGGTAGATGTTGAATAAAGCTGCGCCAAAGGCGAAGAAGCTCTGCATAATTTGAAAAAAAAAAAAAAACATTATATTAGCAAACCTTTGAAAGAGTTATAACTTATTTAAAACTTACTTAATTTGAAATGAATTATTCGTCCCCCGATGATCGAGATCATGACACAAGCAGCCAATGATGAGCGCTAGACATTCAATTTCACCAAAGATCTTCCACCATTGTGTAGTCTAAAAGTATATAGCAGACCGAATATAAGTAAATTTATTGCTTTTCAAATGTCTTTCAAAGAAAACTTACCGTCAATATAGCAAACATCATTTGTGCCACATTGAATGCATGACGCCAATTGTGATAGGTTACATTGCGATAGTTCTTCTTGACGCTTAATAGCCAACGACAGAGCACCTCATAGTCAATGTGAAAGCGCTCTACAAAATCGAGATCTAAAAACATGCGCAGACAGGCCTAAAAGAAAGAGAATTTTGTGAATATTAAGAGAGCCGTTGAATGTTGTTATAATATATATGCATAAAATAAGGATTACTAAACTATGTTCATATTATATGATTATGAAAACTTAAGTACCACAAAATAGAAAGTATAGATTACGGCTTATATGAATTTAGAAGGTGTGTCGCAAAAGAAACAGGACATTTTAAAAATAGCTTTTTCTGGTGGCGCCAAGTATTACATACATATGTAGGTACATGCTTTGGAAAGGTACAACCTTCACTGACATTTTGTAAAAATTTTATGACAATCGGACCACTACAAGCGAAGTTATCGCGCTAAAAGTGACAGTATCTTTTGAACATCGGTCATAAAAATGAATCTTCCTCATAATCCTCCCTCAATGTCCTCATGGCGGTGTCCGTTCATCGACAAATGAAGTTTTCCAAATAGATAAAAGTCACACGGAGCCAAATCAGGCTGTAAATATCAAGTGTCTAAATATTGTGAGACCAATAATTCACATTTCATAAAGTTTCGAAAAGTAAAGAAGCACTTCTTGTATCTTAGACAAAACACGTTGGATTAGTTAAAAATTTTCAACGATTTTTTTTGTGTTTAAATTCAATGAACTTTTACGCTTATAAAGAGTTTTTGTGATATTTTACCACATGCGCAATTTTGTTGTAATTGGCAAAAAGTAGCGTCGTTCGGGTGATATGAGCCAGCGAATTCGGGTGATTTGAGCCAACTGATTTCCTCATTTATCCGCAATATTTTCATCGAGACTGAGTTCGTGGAGGCCGTAGTTAGTGAAATAGTAACTATGGTAATGGTTGGTATCACGCACGATGTATACGAATAGACGATGAGGTCATCACAATAGTGGGATCATGACTAATCATGAATTTTTTCCACTTTTCAAGCGTTTTTGTTTCAATTTTATAGTGTTTATGTGATTTTTTCTACATTTTTGTTGATTTTTGTGTTGAAGCAATTATTTTTCCCGCCAAAAATTTTTAGTTTTGAAAAAATGAACATTATTTTCCAAAAATTAAGAAACGATTGATGCAGAAAATTCGATATTGACGCTAGGTTTCCATCTTCCAACTTTCCATGAGATTCTTTGTTAAAAAAAAAAAAAAAACAAAACATGGCTCAAATCACCCGACACTTCCCTATGTATGGCAGGACTTAATCTATATGCATAAGATATATGCTTAACCATATTCTAGTAGCTCTGTTAATTCTAGTTTCTCATATCCTTACAGCATCACATCATCTCCTGCTGCTATCTCCATGCCAAATATGTTTTATCCATTAAATTCTCTTTCCTACCTGCCTCTGCTAATATTCCCAGTTGCATTCTAAAACAATGTTCTAGCGCCATTGGCATTCCCTTATCAATCTTTTATTATCTCATTACATAAAAGGAGGTATTGCTAAGCTGAGAGCTATTCCAAAGCTCTTTGAAAAAATCTTGAATGACCAATTGCAACAGTTAATTCAAGTCTGTAGTCAGTACTTTCCAACATTGTTTCCTTACAGGTAAATCCCTTACAACTAATCTCTTAGAATTTTATACTGTTTTAAATGTCCCCATTCAGTCAAATCGTCTCCTCGTGTTAATAAAGTTGGTCTTTTCTATGACAAATTATACGCTGAATAGCTATCTCCGATCTCTTTGTTCTATCTACAATAAGTTGTCGCCTTATTTTTCTTTTAATTCGTCCTTAAACTATGTAAAATACTCGAACAAAATTATAATTCAATAGATTTGTAAATTTCATTTGCGCCCTATTGGACCACTTCACAGGCTGTGAGTAGGGGCACAGTCGGTCAATCTGGCGGCCAACCAGTAGTAGTAGTTTCTTTCTATAATGAAAACCTTCAAAAAGACAAGATTTTATGAAATTCATCCAATATTTTTCGAACTAGGTTTGTATACTCTAAAAAAGGGCTTCTATGGGGACAATTTAATTTTAAAACCGATCGTGCTCAAACTCTGTTTGTATATGGACAATTCTACCGCTGTATAAAACAAATGAGCTACAGTTTAGAAAAATCCAAAGATGTATAACGAAGTAATAGATAATTCGGGTCAAATATGTAGCTATTATTGATTTATACCCGTATGCTCAACTGAAGATAATGTATGTTGAGTGGATGTGTTCAATGAATTATGCTACAAAATTTAAGCGTGAAAAGTAAAATTGTAGCATATTTTTAGGCTGTATGTCTTGTACATAAAAATGAATGTTTGTGTGTTTGCTTTTTGCTTATAGACGTCTAAACTATTGGACTGATTGTTACGAAATTTATAGAATGCGTTACTATTGATTATGTTGGTGTATGATACTCGTATATGCCTTATCGAACAGTTTCTTGGCTGTAATTGTACTTACCTTTAAAGTATCATCATCCTCAAAGTGTATATCATCGAATTTGAAATCATGCAACCGGAAATGCGCTGCGGAGGGTACACGTAAACGCTATAAATATAAAAAAGTAACCAAAGATTAGTAAACTAAATTTCAGTTGAACAAAGATTAAAATTATAATTAAATTTCTAATCCAAAACGCAAGAACAGCTGTCAGTTCAATGCAAAACAAAAATAAAGGCAAATCGCTTTTGACAGTTTTATCCAATCCAACCGAGTAAAGGATTTTGTTGCCAGAGACAACCGCACGTGGCTACTGCTAATTTGACCAATGCGCAAATGAAAAAAAAGGGTGAAATTTCAAATAGCACAGAATACTGGGCGTCGGAACAGTGAATAAAAATGTTAATTAAAATTAATAATGTGCCTGGTGACAAGTCGTTTGCCATAATTTGCAAGCATAACTACCTGCCAAGAAGTGAACGGTTGAGCGGGTGCGGTTGAGCGGTCAGCATATAGTAGCGCACAAGGATATGACAGTAAAAGAACTTATGTAGCTAAGCTCATTATACTACGAGTAAAGCTTCTAATTTGCTGCAGCTGCGCATTGGTGAATGGTATATATGGCAGGGTATTTTCGTGCCTTACTGAGTTTACTATAGGGTTTAGCATTTCACTCTCTATCTGACTGTCTGCCTGTCTGCCTGTCTGACTGTCTGTATGTTAAAGTGTAGCTCTTTGTTTTCCAAAGCCATTCGCGCGCTAACAAAACTAATTATAACTGTCAACACACGCAAAGAGTGCAAACAATGACCAGTTTGAATTTTGTATGCCATAAACACGCATTCAGACAAATCAAAAAGAAAAAAAAGAAAAGAAAAAATGCTTTCATTTAGGTAAGACTTTTATCCGCTACAATTAAAGGGTTTTTCAATAGAGACTTAACAATTTTGTGTTTTAATATTAACGAAAGCTTACATTTTTTCAGCATCTATCAACGTCAATATGTCGGATAACATTTGTACTTACATCATGGTGAAGTTCACCAACGAGTAACGTTTGAAAATAATTAAAAATTGATACCGAAATTCTGAGTCGGTGGTCGCAATTTAGACAGTTAGACAGGCTATGCCACCAGACAGGCTATGCGTGCCATAGTTTAGAAATTCGAGACGACATTTTCATTATTGGAAGTTCCTGAGCCAGTTAGACAATGCACCGATCGAAGCACCGAAAATATCACATCCGTAAGAGTTTCAGTTCAAAATGAGCCAAATCTGTCGATCCCACGCCGTTCAAAGTAGTCGAGAATCTCTAAACCCATATTGTGTCGAATCTTACATAAAGATATTGGCCTACACCCTTACAAGATCAAACAAGCTCACTGAACTGAAGCATCTTGATGAATTGAAGCGGCAAATCTTCTCCGATTGACCATAGGCATGTTGATTATCGTATGAACAGAATTGGTTTGAGTTGACATCATTGCTATGTGGTTCCAACAGTATGGTGCACATGCCACATATTTGGTCAAACAATTGATCTATTGAAGGGGAAGCTCGGTAACCGACTAATCTAGATAAATGATCCGGTTCAATGGCCAACTCCTTCTTGCGATTTAACGATGTTGAATGTCTTTTTATGGGTTTATGTTAAGTCACTGATTTATGCCAACAAGCCAAGAAGAGCTCAGAAGCAATATAGAACGCTATATTCCCGACGTTCAGGCGGATATGTGTGGAACAGCGGTGGAAATGTGTGCACACTTTTCGAAATTATTTCTAGCTATAGCCAAAAGTAGCGTACACAGCTTGTCATTTGAAAAACTGAGCGCCTAGTGAACATTTGAAAAACTACCAATACAAACTTTCATATTATTATGTAGCGTATAGAAAATTCATACATACAGCGTAATGAAAATGCAGAAAAATTGCATGAAGCCAAAACAAAAAGCATAAATTTATTGCGAGTCATAAAAATTAACAGACCGAACTGGAGAGTTACGACAGCAGAGGGAACCAGCCATCCAGTACACATTGGATGGAGGTACGCAGAAGTCAAAGGAAGTTATTCGCTGAAGTTGAGTAGTTTTTATTATTATTTTTATTTATTTTTGTAAATTTTTTTTTTTTTTTTGTGGTTGTTGCTGCTGTCTGTTTGGTATGCATGCACTGCAATTCACTTTTATATCTTTAAATTGTGCCTTATTTATAGCATACACGAACAAAGATGGACACGAGCAAGTTCCAAACAAAAAAAGGATATCATTAAGCATTGTAGTCCTTGTTGTTGTTGTTGTTATTTTTTTTTTTATAAATGTCGGTTAGCCAAAAATAAAACGAAAGTATCGTATATAAAAGCATACACACACACACACACACACACTGCTGACTGAAATTAATCATTTATATTTAAGCTTAATGCCTGTTGACTTTATTTTATTTGCTACGCATCGAAATTGCTCCTTGGGGCATGCTTGATGTTGCAAACGTAAAAAATATAAATTTTGACTATTCGTTTGTTTGGTTTGTTTGCTTGGTTGGTTGGTTGGTTTTTTAATTGAGCCATTGGGAAGTATTTAAACTGTTAATTGTCTTAATGCTTGTGTGTATGCTTGTACATTGTAAATACTTACTCTCAAACGATGTGCTTCATCCATTGTCGCTGAGGCATGATAGCTCAACACTTCCAGTGTAACACTCTGTTTGGCCATAGCAACAATAGCCTTTTCGTACATGTGCGTATTGTGTATGCCCATGCCGCAGAAAATTGCAAAAGCCTCAACGAAGTTCTCGTCATTTTTGGTAAAGTCCTGTGAATATAAAATATTGATTATTTACTATATGGATGTTTATTTGTTTAATTGAGCAATTTGTGTAATAAAGTCAATGATAATTTCACACAATATATGTAAGTTTTTTAGTTAAGTTCAGGCGGGCAAAATATTTGCATAACAACGGTGTACAGGGCAGCTCGTAGTGGATACGCAGTGCGCATTTAACTTGGATTTATTTTTCATGATTTTTAAGCCATTCAAGTACACAATTTAGCAGCGTTTGTTCCTACAAATTGTTTGCAAGAAAAAACGACTGCGAATGCGTTAACAAATTTGTAAAAATGTGTGAGTAATAGTTACTATTTCGTAGTATACTTTGAGACACCCTGTTGACTCAATGTCAGGCGGACCAAATATTTGTTCCGTCTCACATTAGCTTAAGTAAAATTTTGGTGTACTATTGGTCGAGCTTTTTGAATTTTTAAATTATACATTTGATTAATGAATAATCGTTCTACTAATCCTACAGATATCAGTACGCTATGAGCTCTAAAGGGGTATACGGTCGCTTGCAGAAGTGGAAAGTTCTTTGGCCGTTCTCTTGGGAGTGGTCAAATTACGATTCTTATGCCAAAGGCTCAAGCAGCTCACAAACGTCCGTTAGGACACATATACCCTGGGTAAGCCATGGAATCTCCGTGGGGAGCAAATTGTGAGAAGGCAACCGCTCCCCTTAATTAGGGGTTGGTTTGCCTCGGATACAACTCCTCATTGATGATGAGCTCCCGCAAACGATTTAAGGATTTACGATGCTTACGCAAACATCATAAAAATCGTAATAAACTTGCACATATTAATTTAATTTCTTGAGTACTTATGTGCATGGATTTGCAACACTAGAGTTGGTTTACTATGAGGGATGTCTGTTTACATAGATTATATACTTGATATAATAATAATTCTCAATATATGATAGTCAAAAAGGTTGATTCTGCAACAATATTTTCTTCTATTCAACTGTTTGGTACATAACCGCTATTGAGATGGAGGCTTTTTTTGTATACGCCTTTGCATTGAATGAAGTTCGTCCTCAGACAGTGACTACCAAATCAACACTGCTCGACAAGATTTTGTTTGATAGTGTGAGAACCGATGAACAAAATAGTGTTACCAGATCACTATCTGCAGCGCTAGCGCTTAGAAGAACTTGCAGTACTTCTGCTTATGGTGGTGCAACACTAGCGTTTGTTTACTGTCTGCTTGAAGACTGCAATAGCAAGATTTAAAATTTGACACTCCGTATGACAATATACTTTCCAATTTCCAGCAAACTGAGTTAAAGAAACTTAATAAAAATGGAGCAGTCTATGTGGCTCTAAGTCTTTACCACAAAGCATGTATTCTATTTTCGCAGCGAAGATCCCTCATTTAT